>CM068833.1:57169390-57274390 GCA_028554795.2 Sinohyriopsis cumingii | reverse complement strand
GGTATAGTTCATGTAGTGTCAGGTATGGTTCATGTAATGTGAGATATAGTTCATGTAGTGTCAGGTATAGTTCATGTTTTGTGAGGTATAGTTCATGTAGTGTCAGGTATGGTTCATGTAGTGTCAGATATGGTTCATGTTTTGTGAGGTATAGTTCATGTAGTGTCAGGTATAGTTCATGTAGTGTCAGGTATAGTTCATGTTTTGTGAGGTATGGTTCATGTCATGTGAGGTATAGTTCATGTAGTGTCAGGTATGGTTCATGTTTTGTGAGGTATGGTTCATGTAATGTGAGGTATAGTTCATGTAGTGTCAGTATAGTTCATGTAGTGTCAGGTATTGTTCATGTTTTGTGAGGTATGGTTCATGTAATGTGAGGTATAGTTCATGTAGTGTCAGGTATAGTTCATGTAGTGTCAGGTATGGTTCATGTAGTGTCAGATATGGTTCATGTAGTGTGAGGTATAGTTCATGTAGTGTCAGGTATAGTTCATGTAGTGTGAGGTATAGTTCATGTAGTGTGAGGTATTGTTCATGTAGTGTGAGGTATAGTTCATATAGTGTAAGGTATAGTTCATGTTTTGTGAGTTATAGTTCATGTAGTGTGAGGTATTGTTCATGTAGTGTGAGGTATAGTTCATATAGTGTCAGGTATAGTTCATGTTTTGTGAGGTATGGTTCATGAGTGTGAGTTATAGTTCATGTAGTGTGAGGTATAGTTCATGTAGTGTGAGGTATAGTTCATGTAGTGTGAGGTGTAGTTCATGTAGTGTGAGGGACAGTTCATATAGTGTCAGGTATAGTTCATGTTTTGTGAGGTATGGTTCATGTAATGTGAGGTATAGTTCATGTAGTGTCAGGTATGGTTCATGTTTTGTGAGGTATGGTTCATGTAATGTGAGGTATAGTTCATGTAGTGTCAGGTATAGTTCATGTAGTGTCAGGTATTGTTCATGTTTTGTGAGGTATGGTTCATGTAATGTGAGGTATAGTTCATGTAGTGTCAGGTATAGTTCATGTAGTGTCAGGTATGGTTCATGTAGTGTCAGATATGGTTCATGTAGTGTGAGGTATAGTTCATGTAGTGTCAGGTATAGTTCATGTAGTGTCAGGTATAGTTCATGTAGTGTGAGGTATTGTTCATGTAGTGTGAGGTATAGTTCATATAGTGTAAGGTATAGTTCATGTTTTGTGAGTTATAGTTCATGTAGTGTGAGGTGTAGTTCATGTAGTGTGAGGTATTGTTCATGTAGTGTGAGGTATAGTTCATGTAGTGTGAGGTATAGTTCATGTAGTGTGAGGTGTAGTTCATGTAGTGTGAGGTACAGTTCATATAGTGTCAGGTATAGTTCATGTTTTGTGAAGTATGGTTCATGTAATGTGAGGTATGATTCATATAGTGTCAGGTATAGTTCATGTTTTGTGAGGTATGGTTCATGAGTGTGAGTTATAGTTCATGTAGTGTGAGGTATAGTTCATGTTGTGTGAGGTATAGTTCATGTAGTGTGAGGTGTAGTTCATGTAGTGTGAGGTACAGTTCATATAGTGTCAGGTATAGTTCATGTTTTGTGAGGTATGGTTCATGAGTGTGAGTTATAGTTCATGTAGTGTGAGGTATAGTTCATGTTTTGTGAGTTATAGTTCATGTAGTGTGAGGTATAGTTCATGTAATGTGAGGTATAGTTCATGTAGTGTGAGGTGTAGTTCATAAAGTGTGATGTGTAGTTCATGTAGTGTGAGGTATAGTTCATGTAGTGTGAGGTGTAGTTCATGTAGTGTGAGGTACAGTTTATATAGTGTCAGGTATAGTTCATGTTTTGTGAGGTATGGTTCATGAGTGTGAGTTATAGTTCATGTAGTGTGAGGTATAGTTCATCTTTTGTGAGTTATAGTTCATGTAGTGTGAGGTTTAGTTCATGTAGTGTGAGGGTTCATGTAGTTTGAGGTGTAGTTCATAAAGTGTGAGGTGTAGTTCATGTAGTGTGAGGTATAGTTCATGTAGTGTGAGGTGTTGTTCATGTATTGTGAGGTATTGTTCATGTAGTGTGAGGTGTAGTTCATGTAGTGTGAGGTATAGTTCATGTAGTGTGAGGTATGGTTCATGTAGTGTGAGGTATAGTTCATGTAGTGTGAGGTATAGTTCATGTAGTGTGAGGTATAGTTCATGTAGTGTGAGGTGTAGTTCATAAAGTGTGAGGTGTAGTTCATGTAGTGTGAGGTGTAGTTCATACAGTGTGAGGTATGGTTCATCGTAAGCATGGCAGTGTACAGTTCAATTTTATTCTCTTTTTTGTTCTCCAAAAGTTATATGGCAGTCTTATGGGTAAAATACATTGAAATTTATTTATTGCAACTAGATTTGTTTGTTACCTGCCACGTTAATTTATCATTACGTCGGGCTCCAAAATTGAAAAAAATTGACTAATTATAATTTAGCACGAGGATTTTCACAGCAACGCTATTAATAACACGTTCAGGTGAATTATTAACACTTATTGACTTTCAGAAATGGATCTATGCGATAGGAAGTATTAAAGGTTAGGGAAGAAAAACATGCGAATTTTGTGCTGAAGTTTCTAAAAAAAATTAATTTTTATTTTTTCCTATTTGTCAAACCGGATACATCAGCCAGCACTAAACCGGACCCTTAAAAATGGTTGCATGATAAGTTTAATGGCTTTCTTTTGTAACATGGCAATTCATGCATGATATTTGTCTGATTTGTCCATTTCTCGAATGGTTAATTTTATTACGGGTGGATCTCTCTCTGCTTCGGTACAATGTATCAGTTGGTTGAGAATGCATTTTCTTGTATTAAATAATACAATTTGTAAATGGAGTTTAATTAAGGCAGAATAGGGTAACTTGTACTAATTAATAGAAATTGTAAATTGAATTTAATTAAGGCAGGGTAGGGTGACTTGTACTAATTAATACAATTTGTAAGTTGAATTTAATTAAGGCAGAATAGGGTAACTTGTACTAATTAATAAGTTTTGTAAATTGAATTTAATTAAGGCAGACTAGGGTAACTTGTACTAATTAATACATTTTGTAAATTGAATTTAATTAAGGCAGAATAGGGTAACTTGTACTAATTAATAGAAATTGTAAATTTAATTTAATTAAGGCAGAGTAGGGTGACTTGTACAAATTAATACATTTTGTAAATGGAATTTAATTAAGGCAGAATGGGGTAACTTGTTCATTAAGATTTGTTGAAAAATTAAAGTCTGTGAGGAAGGAAGAGTGAATATCAAAATGTACTTCTTTTGTATCATCATCACTGTGCACTGACACCTTTATGTTACCATTCTTTTTTCTATGATAATCACTGCCTATACCTTTGATATTACCATTGTTTGCCTATGATAGTCACTGTTCACTTAAACTTGTCATATTAACGTTTGCTAGACATAAAGGAAATATAAATAACAGCCACCGATTTCGTTAGCTACATTCACTAATACCATGTAATGTTTGGAGAAAGACAAAATGTTTGAATATTTAATATTGACAAATAGCCTATGTAATGATCCTAGATTACCTCCCTTTGACGGGTTTCTTTGCAGTGTTTGCGTAATTCCCTTGACATATGATTTCCATAATACATTGTACATCTATCAAGGAATCAAAGTACTTATTCTGGTGCATATCAACACGTTTCAGAGGTAGAATTTTAGTTATTTAGTGGATTTGTTTTGTACCCTTTGTATCACTCGTACGGCTTCAAAATTGAAATAAATTTCTCGATATCTTTAATATAGTAACTACGAGACGACTGAGCTTTTACAGAAGCTGAAGAAATTGCTGTTCACTAAGATAATTTTTATAAAAGCAAAATTTTATTTTAGGTCACAGTCAACTTTTTGTTTTGTAAGCTGCCGCCGTGGTATATTGAATGTCGCGTTGACTGGAATGAACGTTGATGATTGGCTGAAAATAATTGCCAGAAAAAAATTTTTTAATTTTTTTTCTCAGAAATATCATACATATGGTAAAAATTGTAAAGTATACACAACAATTGTAGGTTTGTATCTGAAATGAATTTCCTTGTATTTCTGTCATCGGTCAGGTACTACAGCATGCAAACGGGGAGATTTCACCGGAATTATTTAATGGGCACGTGCAATTAAATTTTTCTCATAAAAACGAGCCTAGCAGCATATCATTTTCATCATTTTCAGAATTATCTCTTTGGTGGATGGTTTATAAGATATTAGCGTGTTTTACCGGTCTCACCTTTTTAACATTTAATTTGGCCAAACGTTAACATTGCACTCGTTATGAACTGAACCAGATGTTAGTGCCCTATAACGTCACTAGCAAGATGCAGTTAATGAGATATAGACGAATTAATCAATAGCATTCCGTAAAGATAATACCTCGGAGTTCATTGAAATCGCATGACAACACATGTGGGGGTGTGATTTATAGGTGTTCAGGCCACTTTAGATCCAAAGCATATATCCTGTTTCTACAAACCGTTTCTGTTTCTTCTTCAAGGTGTGCAATAAATCTGTGGTAAGAGTCATTAACCTGTCTCATGAGTCATTATTGGTGAAATTTACACCGCAAAAATACTTTTTGAACACAGTACATGAATGAATTTATATGCAGCATTGTTCATAAGCAAGGAAATGGTCGGTATTTCGTATGGCTTGATATCGTTTTCCTTCCTCTTCCTTATTTATTTAGCAAAGTTATAATTACATCGTACCTAAAGTCTACTGTTGTAATGAATTAATTTTCAACCGTTTTTTGATGGTTCTTCATGGCATAGGAAATAAATTGTTTCGTGTCAATCATTTAGTTTAGACACAAATGTAATCATTGATAAAGAGGAACAGTTTGCCATAACTAAAGACTTTACCCGTTTGAAAATATTGTTCTAAAATACTATATATTGTTGTAATCTAGTTTTGAAATCTATAGTTGGGCCACAATTGCACCAACCTAACTCTTAAATTAAGTCGTGACGTCATGACAGTTGGATTGGTCAATTTCAAGTCCGACTGAAACGTTAGCCTGTCAGAAGATTGAACTATATAGCTGATCTTCCTGTTCATATTTTTAACGGCACATTTAGGGCTTTATTCGCTTTAAAATACTGCGGAAATTAGAGCTCAGTACGTTTCCCTAGCACAAAACGAAGCAGACGAGCTGGGCTAATCTGGGCGGACGTCGATCCTGTCTCCCATGGATTACGGATCAGACGCTGAGCAATATCAGTTCCATGTATCAGAGTTTTTCAGTCCAAACGTAGCTGATCTATAGGTAGAACATTTCTGATGACAATTCAATTGGATGATAGGACATAAACCTTCATTACAGCCAAATGACTCAAACGCGGAACTTAAATTAAAGTGAGGTTTAATTCAAATGACTCTAAAAAGCTACCAAAGACTGAATCCTATTTTACTCAAGACACCATAAATAAATATTTCTTATGTGAAATTATTTATTGATTACCTTCTGACGATATCAATGTCATCGAAGGCGGGTATTCTTTCATTACAATCTGATGTACATCGATGCTATCGAAGACAGTTGTTCATTGATTACAATCTGCTGTGTATCGATGCTATTGAAGACAGTTGTTCTTTGATTATAATCTGCTGTGTATCGATGCTGTCGATGACAGTTGTTCTTTGATTACAATCTGCTGTGTATCGATGCTATTGAAGACAGTTGTGCTTTGATTATAATCTGATGTGTATCGATGCTGTCGATGACAGTTGTTCTTTGATTATAATCTGCTGTGTATCGATGCTGTCGATGACAATTGTTCTTTGATTACAATCTGATGTGTATCGATGCTATTGAAGATAGTTGTGCTTTGATTATAATCTGCTGTGTATCGATGCTGTCGATGACAGTTGTTCTTTGATTATAATCTGATGTGTATCGATGCTATTGAAGACAGTTGTGCTTTGATTATAATCTGCTGTGTATCGATGCTGTCGATGACAGTTGTTCTTTGATTACAATCTGATGTGTATCGATGCTATTGAAGACAGTTGTGCTTTGATTATAATCTGCTGTGTATCGATGCTATCGAAGACAGTTGTTCATTGATTACAATCTGATGTGTATCGATGCTATTGAAGACAGTTGTTCTTTGATTATAATCTGCTGTGTATCGATGCTGTCGATGACAGTTGTTCTTTGATTATAATCTGCTGTGTATCGATGCTGTCGATGACAGTTGTTCTTTGATTAGCTTCTGATGTGTATCGATGCTATTGAAGACAGTTGTGCTTTGATTATAATCTGCTGTGTATCGATGCTGTCGATGACAGTTGTTCTTTGATTATAATCTGATGTGTATCGATGCTATTGAAGACAGTTGTGCTTTGATTATAATCTGCTGTGTATCGATGCTGTCGATGACAGTTGTTCTTTGATTATAATCTGCTGTGTATCGATGCTGTCGATGACAGTTGTGCTTTGATTATAATCTGATGTGTATCGATGCTGTCGATGACAGTTGTGCTTTGATTATAATCTGCTGTGTATCGATGTAATCGAAAACACTTATTTTCGTCATTAGTTTTCTAGTTTATATTCTCCTTCTTCCACTCCAGTGGCTTAAGTGGTTAGAGCGTCCGCCTCGGCTGTGGAAGGTCGCGGGTTTGAACCCCGGCTGACCCATATGAAAGACTTAAAAAAATGGTACTTGCAGCTGCCTCTCTTGGCTATCAACATTAAGATGTTATTGTTAGGACTGGTTGGCCTGGTGTTAGGATAATGTGACTGGGTAGAACATGATGCTATATGTATGTGGCATGATGCTCCAGTGCTATACGTCACTATAAACAGCCACACTGCTGACATGGTAGCGAGATGACTGAAAAATTGTTAAAGTTAATTTAAAAATCCAAATCTCTCTCTCACACGCACGCACGCGCTTTTCTTCTACGTTCGAGAATTTCCATTTATCGAGCATTATTTCCTTAGAGGGGAAAATGTGTGTATATAATTATTGAAATCCTTTCCCGTGTTACGTGGTTTCATTTATACACATCCATTGTTAGCTCCGTTACTCTATTTCCTTTTACTTCAGGTACGTTTTTCACTCAGACCTGAAGGCCTATGTTAGGAGGGAAATATTGAATACTGTGGTTCATCCTGGTCCCTTCATGCAGTCATAAACATGTCACTTTTTTAAATTAATGTGTTTAGAAATCATTGGCAACGATATTGTTGTTCAATTCCAAACAAGGGCTAAATGTGCTCAGCAAATAATAGTCAGTCATGAAAGTGATTTAAATTATCGGGACTTACAAGTTATTTTACATCGTATTAGTTTCGTATTTGCACATCGACAAAACATAATAGATGTGGAGGAAAATGAAAACCACTTCTGGCTTTCAAGTACACTGCAAATATACACAAATTGTCCAGTCCAGTTTGCTCCTTTCTTTCAGTCTATTGACGTCAGAAATGTAATATTTAGAATACGTGTAAATATTCCATTATCGAAAAGCTACAAGCTTGTGTGATAACGTGCGCGAACTCATGTAATGATTGCAAGATAACAGTCTGGAATAACATTGCTCTTATTTAGGTGATAATGATCAGTATGGTACCTCTAAAAAATAAAGTTTATATTTCTAGAAAATACCTACGTAATTTGTAATCTTTTTGCCATTAGTGCCCCTCTTTGGAATAAAACAATATGTTTTCTTCTTACAGTCGGTCATTTAATGCAGGTCTTAGCATCTACTGTATTACAAATTAAATGAGATGTTGTGATTTCTAAAGGCAGGTAAGTTTTAATATGAGGTGGTCTTAAGCGCAAGTTTGGCTGCTGCTGCTGCTTACAATGTAACACTCGGTAGGTTTAAAATGATCTGGAAGTCCGCAATAACAATCTTCATCATGAAATAGGCCACTTTGCTGTTTTTAAAAAATGAATTCATTTGTTTTCGTTGGAATCAATTTTCGTGAGTTTCCTGGCGCACTTAACCTCCTAAAATGGGTTTTAAAATTTGTGGTTTGCAGAAGCCACGAAATCCCCATTCAGGGTTTTACAGTAACTAGTACTAAAGTCATACTGGTCCGTTTTTCATGCCGCTAATCGAACAGGGCCCTGCTATAATCGTAGTATACAATCTCCTAAGTCCATTTTTCATGCCGCTAATCGAACAGGGCCCTGCTATAATCGTAGTATACAATCTCGTAAGTCCGTTTTTCATGCCGCTAATCGAACAGGGCCCTGCTATAATCGTAGTATACAATCTCGTAAGTCCGTTTTTCATGCCGCTAATCGAACAGGGCCCTGCTATAATCGTAGTATACAATCTCCTAAGTCCATTTTTCATGCTACTAATGAAGCAAGGTCATACTGTTACAGTCATAGTCAAAGTCCAAGTACGTTTTTTTTCAGGCCGCTAATGAAGCAGAGTCCTATTGTTACCGTCAAAGTCCAAGTCCCCTTTTCAAGGGCGCTAATTAAGCAAGGTCGTACCGTGTAACCATGTTAGTACAAGTCTCTAGTACATTTTTTTGATGCCGCTGATGAAGCAATGTCCTACTGTAAACTTCAGTACTAAATCTATTACATCACATCAGTATTTTCTACACTAAACAATTGGCATGTGGCTGCATGATAGCAATCATAAATTTCCCTTTTGCCCTTAATCCATTTGAAACAACGTATAATTTTGCGGTTTTCGTGGGTTCAGTGAACGGGCATTTTGCCCTTATTCCATTTGAAATAACGTATAATTCTGCGGTTTTCGTGGGTTCAGTGAACGGGCATTTTGCCCTTATTCCATTTGAAATAACGTATAATTTTGCGGTTTTCGTGGGTTCAAGGGACGGGCATTTTGCCCTCATTCCATTTGAAATAACGTTTAATTTTGCGGTTTTCGTGGGTTCAAGGAACGGGTGTTTTGCCCTTATTCCATTCGAAATAACGTATAATTTTAGGTTTTCGTGGGTTCAAGGGACGGGTATTGGCATACAGCCTTAATCAGATCACCACTGTTATTGCGTATGTGAGACTCGGGTTTCTGCGATATCCTGTAAACGTGGCATGTTTCATGGACATTCTACACGTGGCATGTGTCATGAACATCCTACGTTGCTTCCGTTTTTCCAAAGTAATAGTGTCTGATGATACCACTTTTCTACAAAATAACACGTGGATGTTTGCTTGTATAGGGTGACTGACCGATTTACTTCATCGAGCGGGTGAAAATACGAGAGCTTGTCGCCCATTCAATGAAATGAATCTCTTATTTAGAACCAGCAAATTGTCGTTTTGTATTATGCTCACATGTGATGTTTAAAGTGTATAACAGATGCGATGTCTAGTTAAAGTGTATAATAGATGTGATGTCTAGTTAACGTGTATAACAGATGCGATGTCTAGTTAACGTGTATAACAGATGCGATGTCTAGTTAACGTGTATAACAAATGTGTTGTTTAAAGTGTATAACAGATGCAATGTCTAGTTAAAGTGTATAATAGATGCGATGTCTAGTTAACGTGTATAACAGATGTGTTGTTTAAAGTGTATAATAGATGTGATGTTCATTTAAAGTGTAAAACAGATGTGATATCTAGTTAAAGTGTAAAACAGCTGTGACGTTGAAAGTGTATAACAGATATGACGTGTGAAGTACATAACAGATTGTAGTAGCAGATTTTTTTGGTAATATCACCTGTTCCCTGTGTTTTGTGTGCATTAGCAGTGACGTAGTTCTCTTGTTTAATTCAAGATAATAATGCACATACTTTGAAAAAGAAATTGTACAAAATGTACGCACAATGGGATTTGAACGTCGTTCTCTTGCGTGACAGGTCGGCATGGAATCAGTGGAATTTAAACGTAGTTTTCGTGCGTGACAGGTCGAAATGGACTCACAGTGGAATTTGAATGTGGTTCTCGTGCGTGACATGTCAACATGCTTACCACTGGGGCTAAGAAAATGACAATATGGAACAGAACATTATTTGGTCCTAATGTTATCAGTGTCTATTTATAAAAATCTTGCGTGTTAAAATCACAACCATTATCAAAATTATGTTTCCTGGAAACCCATTTATCTAAACAAATTGAGAAACTGAAGGGATTCCCATCTAGTTTATACAAAGAAATTACTGATGGCATTCCCCTCAAGAGGATAGAGGGAAGCAACTGATGGCATACCCAAATGTATATAAGGAAACAACTGATGACATTCCCCTATCGGTTATGGAGGGAAACAACTTGATGTCATTCCCATCTAAGTTTATACAAGGAAACAAATTGATGACATTGTTATATAAAGTATATAAGAAAACAATCTGATGACATTCCCATATAATGTATACAAGAACATGAATTGATGACATTCCCATCTAGTGTATACAAGGAAACAAATTTATGACATTCTCGTCTAATATATACAAGGAAACGGTTTGATGACATTCCCAGTATACAGGGAAACAGTTTGATGACATTCCCAGTATACAAGGAAACAGTTTGATGATATTTCCATCTGTTGTATACAATTACAGAAATTGATGACAGTCCCATCTAATGTATACAGTGACAAAACATTGCTGACATTCCCATCTGATGTATATAGTGACAAAACATCGATGACATTCGCACCTAATGTATACAATGACACAAATTGATGACATTCCCATCTGATGTATACAGTGACACAAATTGATGACATTCCCACCTTATGTATACAATGACACAAATTGATGACATTCCCATCTGATGTATACACTGACACAAATTGATGACATTCCCATCTGATGTATACACTGACACAAACTGATGACATTCCCATCTGATGTATACAGTGACACAAATTGATGACATTCCCATCTGATGTATACAGTGACACAAATTGATGACATTCCCATCTGATGTATACAGTGACACAAATTGATGACATTCCCATCTAGTGTTTACAAGGACACAAATTGATGACATTCCCATATAGTGGTTACAATGATACAAACTGATGACATTCCCGTCTAGTGTTTACAAGGACACAAATTGATGACATTCCCATCTAATGTATACAATGACACAAATTGATGACATTCCCATCTAGTGTTTACAATGATACAAATTGATGACATTCCCATCTAGAGTTTACAAGGACACAGATTGATGACAATCCCACCTAGTGTTTACATGGACACAAATTGATGACATTCCCATCTAGTGTTTACAAGGACACAAATTGATGACATTCCCATCTAGAGTTTACAAGGACACAAATTGATGACATTCCCATCTAGTGTTTACAAGGACACACATTGATGACATTCCCATCTAGTGTTTACAATGACACAAATTGATGACATTCCCACCTAGTGTTTACAATGACACAAATTGATGACATTCCCATCTAGTGTTTACAATGACACAAATTGATGACATTCCCAGCTAATGTATACAATGACACAAATTGATGACATTCCCATCTAGTGTTTACAATGACACAAATGGATGACATTCCCATGTAGTGTTTACAATGACACAAATTGATGACATTCCCACCTAGTGTTTACATGGACACAAATTGATGACATTCCCATCTAGTGTTTACAATGACACAAATTGATGACATTCCCAGCTAGTGTTTACATGGACACAAATTGATGACATTCCCAGCTAGTGTTTACAATGACACAAATGGATGACATTCCCATGTAGTGTTTACAATGACACAAATTGGTGACATTCCCACCTAGTGTTTACATGGACACAAATTGATGACATTCCCATCTAGTGTTTACAATGACACAAATTGATGACATTCCCAGCTAGTGTTTACATGGACACAAATTGATGACATTCCCACCTAGTGTTTACATGGACACAAATTGATGACATTCCCAGCTAGTGTTTACAAGGACACAAATTGATGAGATTCCCAGCTAATGTATACAATGACACAAATTGATGACATTCCCAGCTAATGTATACAATGACACAAATTGATGACATTCCCATCTAGTGTTTACAATGACACAAATTGATGACATTCCCATCTAGTGTTTACAATGACACAAATTGATGACATTCCCACCTAGTGTTTACAATGACACAAATTGATGACATTCCCATCTAGTGTTTACAAGGACACAAATTGATGACATTCCCAGCTAATGTATACAATGACACAAATTGATGACATTCCCATCTAGTGTTTACAATGACACAAATTGATGACATTCCCATCTAGTGTTTACAATGACACAAATTGATGACATTCCCATCTAGTGTTTACAATGACACAAATTGATGACATTCCCATCTAGTGTTTACAATGACACAAATTGATGACATTCCCATCTAGTGTTTACAAGGACACAAATTGATGACATTCCCATCTAGTGTTTACAAGGACACAAATTGATGACATTCCCATCTAGTGTTTACAATGACACAAATTGATGACATTCCCATCTAGTGTTTACAATGACACAAATTGATGACATTCCCTTCTAGTGTTTACAAGGACACAAATTGATGACATTCCCAGCTAATGTTTACAATGATACAAATTGATGACATTCCCAGCTAATGTATACAATGACACAAATTGATGACATTCCCAGCTAATGTATACAATGACACAAATTGATGACATTCCCATCTAGTGTTTACAAGGACACAAATTGATGACATTCCCAGCTAATGTATACAATGACACAAATTGATGACATTCCCAGCTAATGTTTACAATGATACAAATTGATGACATTCCCATTCCACCTAACATCGCGAATGATATCCGCGTCTGCGTCTCAGTGATTGTTCACGTCATCGTCTTGAAATGTAACAAAAACGACCGAATTAGTTTCGTACACAAATGATTTAAACATAATTCATCTTGACATACAGCGCAACACCATTCATTAATTACACGCCGAAAAGACTGGAGCTTATCAGCCATGTTGGTCCTGAGTTTTGGAAGAGTCAGGTTTTTGAGACTGCAACAAAATCAAAGGCAGGCAACTACATTACGGCCGAATAATGCCGAGTAGGAAAGCTGAACTCGGAGGACAGTTGCCAGCTTGTATGCACAAATTTAAAGCGCAATCAGCGACCTGGTACAAAAAACTCATTAAAAAAATTCAAATACACAAGTGGAGTCAAAAAGGTCCATATTGTTGGATACCTATATTACAACAAAGCATACGAATATTATCCACTTGACCAGAGAAGTCAATGGCAGTTCATTGCAGACGTATATGCACCCCAGCCTCAAATTTCTACATGCAATTTTAATGTCCGAAGGTCATTTTGACACCATGTGATGCTCACAGTGCAAAACCAAGCCCTTTTCCTAGAGGACAATTCTGAAAAACAGTGTGTACTAAACAGGCTGATGCAACTGAAAATAGTTGTCATCTAAGGCGTTTTTGAGATATTCTACTTGTCCCAAACCCATGTGTTTACTGCTGTGTGAGGCTAGCTCTTCTTCCTAGCCGACTATTGGTATTTGACTATCAACATACTGCAGAGTAACTATGGAAGGTGTACATACCTGACATCAATTTCAAGAACAACACAAGCCCGAAACACTTAGTTCACAAATATATCCATATCTTTAAATGGTAAACAATAATAGCTGAAAAAGGTACACCATAGCCTTCAGTTAAGAAATTTGCCAGGGGCAAAGTTACGAAACTGGACCCTGCCACCTCACTCCTTAATAAACAAACGAACTCTCCACAGGTTAAGGCGGCTTCGACAAACTTGACGTAAACAGACCACCCTGTTTCAGCATGTAATCAATGGCAAGTGTTATTATGTAGATACAAATGGTGTTGAAATGGTTAGTGCTCCAAACGAAGTAAGTAATTCTTATGTAGATTTAGAGACGCTGACGTGAAAAGTCACTGAGATACATACACAGATATCATTTGCGATGCTGTATGGAACGAACTATATAGAATGTATTTATATAATGTGTGTATATAGAATGCATGTATAGAATGTGTGTATAGAATGTACAGAATGAAACATCTTGATGGCATATCCATCTAGTGTGTACAAGAAACCACTTGGTGGCATTCCTGCCTAGTTAATACAAGTAAGCAGCTTAATGGCATGCCTGTCTAGTTTATACAAGTAAGCAGCTTAATGGCATGCCTGTCTAGTTTATACAAGTAAGCAGCTTGATGGCATCCATGTCTAGTTTATACAAGAAAGCAGCTTGATGGCATGCCTGTCTAGTTTATACAAGTAAGCAGCTTAATGGCATGCCTGTCTAGTTTATACAAGTAAGCAGCTTAATGGCATTCCTGTCTAGTTTATACAAGTAAGCAGCTTGATGGCATGTCTATCACGTTTATACAAGTAAGCAGCTTAATGGCATGCCTGTCTAGTTTATACAAGTAAGCAGCTTGATGGCATCCATGTCTAGTTTATACAAGAAAGCAGCTTGATGGCATGCCTGTCTAGTTTATACAAGTAAGCAGCTTAATGGCATGCCTGTCTAGTTTATACAAGTAAGCAGCTTAATGGCATTCCTGTCTAGTTTATACAAGTAAGCAGTTTGATGGCATGTCTATCAAATTTATACAAGTAAGCAGCTTAATGGCATGCCTGTCTAGTTTATACAAGTAAGCAGCTTGATGGCATTCATGTCTAGTTTATACAAGTAAGCAGCTTGATGGCATTCCTGTCTAATGCATACAAGTTAGTAGCTTGAAAGTTCAGCGTATGCTTGTTTTGTTTCATCTTGTTTTTGCTTCTTTTCTATTGTGCCACAGATCAGAGAGAGAGAGAAAGAGAGAGAGAGAGAGAGAGAGAGAGAGAGAGAGAGAGAGAGACAGACAGAGAGAGAGAGAGACAGAGAGAGAGAGAGAGAGACAGAGAGAGAGAGAGAAAGAGTTATTGAGAGGGGGAAGGAGGGAGAGAGTCGAAATCTCCTGAAACTTGGCAACACATTTTTCTGATTTATTTACAAATCAAAGCAGCATTTCCACTGGTGATCAGGTAAACTTGTACTGCTTGCGTATTCATCAAATATGTTATGTACTGATGATTTCCTGTATATTTCAATATTTGTGGGTTCAGCTGTTGTTTTAATGTTCATTTACAGATACGTGGCTGTTAGGGTGTTTATTTACATATACGTGGCTGTTTGGGTGTTCATTTACAGGTAGGTGGCTGTTTGGGTGTTCATTTACAGATAGGTGGCTGTTTGGGTGTTCATTTACAGGTATGTGGCTGTTTGGGTGTTATTTACATATACGTAGCTGTTTGGGTATTTATTTACAGATACGTGTCTGTTTGGGTGTTCATTTACAGATATGTGGCTGTTTGGGTGTTCATTTACAGGTATGTGGCTCTTTGTGTGTTATTTACATATACGTAGCTGTTTGGATTTTTATTTATAGATACGTGGCTGTTTGGGTGTTCATTTACATATACGTGGCTGTTCGTGTGTTATTTACAGATACGTGGCTGTTTGGGTGTTATTTACAGATACGTGACTGTTTGGGTGTTCATTTACAATTACGTGGCTGTTTGGGTGTTATTTACAGATACGTGGCTGTTTGGGTGCAGTTCTTTTAAATCAGTTCGCTATAGAATGAAAATTTATGTTGTCATATTAGAATCGACATATGTTGTAAGGATTGTAATTGACATTACGATTTAGCTAAGCTATCTGTTTTATACCAGACCATAAACCAGATGTCACTGCTCAATAGCATTCATTATAAGATCACACTATATACGAATGGCATTTGCCAGTATACTTTCTGCACTAGATTTTTTTTAATTTAAGAAAATGAAACTAGGTTTAACAGACGGTACTCAGAAAAAAAAGAGATAGCAAATCTACTTTATTGATTAACCTGATACGAAACTCGAGAGATAGTGAAGCAAGATATACTTTGCAGCTAAAGAAAGACATGTGCAAATTGATCGTACGAAAATATTAACAGCCGGAATTGGCCGTGAAAGAGATTTTCTATATATTGCAAGTTAATTAACACAATATCAGCATTGCCTTGAAGACATAAAGATGAAATATATTTAAAGATTTAGCAATATGAATGCAATACAGTTTTTTCATTGTGAAACAGTCCGTTATTGCACCCTCACAAGGTACTGACTTGGCTCATATACACACTTCATCATCCGATTATCAAATGTCGTGTTCACATTTTGACATGTAGTTCATATACTGGAAAATAGCATTTTTGAACTCTTTGATGACTTCCAAATCATCTGCCCCGGCAAAACTAATCTTCCAATACCGGATGCAGCCAAAATTCACTCATGGATTGCACATCTTCCATGGATTCACGATGGTCTTAAAAACGACAAAAACACTTCAAAATTGTAGGATCGAACCCCGGGTCAGCCACACCAGAGACTTATAATAAATGGCACTAACAGTTGCCTTGCTAGGCGCTCATCATTAAGAGGTTAGTGTAAGGACTGATCGGCCTAGTGTCAGGGTAATGTGATTGGGTGGGACACGATGATAAATGTCTGCGGCATGATGACGTAGTGTTACACATTATAATAACGGCCACACTGCCGACATTGTAGCGATATGACTGAAAAAATGTTTAAAGCTGCGTTACAAATCCGAATATCTCTCTCTCTCTCTCTCACACACACACGCACACACACGCACACACACACACACACACACACACACTGTAGGATACCACGTAAACGTTGTCCAAGTCGGCCTCAATATCAGTCAGAGAGACCCTGGGAGTCCCAGGATTTTACAGTGTACTGTTTCCTTGGTAACAGAATAGCCCCACACGCATGTATTTGCAGGTATCCGGGGTGCTGCACGTCAGCTGCAGATTGGTTTGAAGATCATTGTTTTTCTGTCAGCCTGCATTTATTTTATTGACCGAGTTAAGGAAAGCAAATGGTAAAACTAAATTTTAAAATAAGCCGCGTAATAAGTTTAGATAGTCCGACCGAGGAATTGTCTGGAGTTGCTTGGGAAGTCATTTGACTGGATGCCCTGACCTCAGTGGTAAAGAACTTAAACTAAAGTGCATTACTATTAAAAAACCTTGTAACACGCCTTGCATTTTCAAATATTTGCTCCATGATACATACATTGAATCTATTTAATGTGGTTTGTGTCAATAGAAGAACTATTTATGTTTATCTGTTGACAAACTTAACTACACACACTCACACAGCACTCAGCAGCGAGTCTGTCTTATCCCATTCGTCGTTCAGTTAATTATTTTTCATAAATAATGAAAACAAAAGACTGAATCCTGAATTCAACCGACCTTAATAATAATAATAATAATGATAATAATAATAATAATATTATTATTAATAATAATAATAATATACTTTTTGTAGTTAGGAGGGATCGACAGATAATAAAAGTAAGTAATAATCTCAACAAGTCGACATAAGTCGCATTACATTGATACAGCGCGTACATAAAACAGGTGTACTACATACATACGTACAACGTATTGTGTAAGTCACATAACACTGATACAGTCCATACATAATACAGGTATAATACAGACATACGTACAACGTACTTCATAAGTCACACAACACTGATACAGTCCCTGCATAGTACAGGTATAATACAGACATACGTACAACGTACTTCATAAGTCACACAACACTGATACAGTCCGTGCATAGTACAGGTATAATACAGACATACGTACAACGTACTTCATAAGTCACACAACACTGATACAGTCCGTACATAATACAGGTATAATACAGACATACGTACAACGTACATCATAAGTCACACAACACTGATACAGTCCGTACATAATACAGGTATAATACAGACATACGCACGACACGTGATCCACCAAGAAGGCCGTATAAGTGGCTGTCCTGGGGAATCAATAATTTGGGACATGGCTCATGTCGCTAAAACCAGTTAAAAGCTATGATTTAACAGCTGCGCTAAAACGACAGTTATTCAAACGTATTTTTGAAAAAAAATAACCGGGAGTAGGTTCCAATCTTTTATTGTGTAATAAAAGAAACACTGTCAAGTGTGATGGGGTTATTACAGTTTTTGCATATGCACAACGGGGATGGTACTATTAAAATATTTTGCATAACCACATGGGGGATGATGTTATTAAAGGTGTTTTGCAGTACCACATCAGGGAAGTGGTTATTAAAATATTTTGTATTATCACAGGGGCTCGTAAAGTTGCTTACAATGGACCTGTCATACATGTACTATATAATAACTACAAGGGAGGACACTTGTCTCATTGCTCGCGTGACCTATTTAAGAATAAACGCTGATATTTCAAGCTACGCACTGCGTAGCTTATCAGATTTGGAACCGATATTTAGCTCAGGCATTTAACTTTGTACGCGTATCCAAAGTTTGGCTTGCCATCATATCTTTGAGGAATGCTGCCAAATCATTTTCCCACGCCACCGCTCGACACGGCCCTTAATATGCAAGAACAACGCGCTGAATGGAATACTACCTTCTCATAGGCCAACTGAAAATAAATTATAAGTAAATAAAGGACGACATTTTATTTTAACCAATGAAAGGACAGTATTCCATTCAGTGGGATCTCACTTGCAATTGTAAGAAACGATAAGCGGCCATGTGCGCATTACCACATGGGGGTATGGAGTTATTAAAATGTTGCATTACCATATGGGGGGGGGGGGGCGTGGCAGTTGCATCCACCATTTATCAGTCCATCATCGGAATTGACGTCTCATAAATTTCTGAAATCTCATTTACATAATAAACCTTTTCATTACATTCCGCATCACTACATTGTACATTTATTACACGATTTGTACAGACTTATTACACGATTTCACTCTGTATCATCATATTGTACCCTTATTTCATGATTTGTACAGACTTATTACACGATTTGTACAGATTTATTACACGATTTCACTCTGTATCATCATATTGTCCATTATTTCATTATTTGTTCAGACTTATTACACAATTTCACTCTGTATCATCATACTGCACCCTTATTTCATGATTTGCACAGACTTATTATACGATTTCACTCTGCAGCAATACATTGCACAGACTTGTTACAAACAAAAAGAAATGCAAGCTTACATTTTAATTACAACCGGAGTATGATATTTCAGCTCCCAGTGACAACTTTTGTGAACTTTTCCAATATTTTGACACACAATACGTAAAATGAGACTAGGTACTAACTCTAAGACCATGCCAGCACTCATAAGCATGAGCAAAACAACGTTACCAGTGGCCTATTACATACCCTGAGAGGTTATATTGTGTCGCAATTATTTTTATCACATGGTGCATGCTCTACTACAACGTTGAGAAGCCATTCAAAATATGTGCGTCGTGACATTTGGTTTCAGGTTGTGGAATCGCGTTCTTTAAGGCGAGTTAAATGATCTGTATACGAAATGAAGCATATGTCTATGACTACGTTTGTACTTGTAATGCTGGAAACGTGTAGTACTATCCACCGCCGCAAGTACGTTTGTCTCTCGAAGAATATATGCAGGAATGCACATACATGTATTCCGGTATTTTATATGCATGATACATTGCAGGGGGAAAAAAGAGATAAGACGAATAAGTGTTCATAATGCCGGTAAACTTGTCTTCGTCATGGGACTTGTTCATCATTTGGATATCTCTGACATTTATGCTGTTATTTTCACTTCAACGACATTATTAATGTTTTTTCTACTAACTCTGAAACAATGCACAGCGAAAGAATGGGGACGAGAAATAATTCGTCATACCTTCGTGACTTAACGAGACTTTAGTTAGAACACACAGATGATATCCAGCAAGCTTCTCTCGCAACTAGGTTTTTACCTAATTAAGATTATTTCGTTGAATATAAATAATCTAAACAGATACGATGTACTTCTGTGAGATCTACTCGTGTATGGTAACGTGTGTGTGTGTTTTGGATTTTTAACGTAGCTTTTAACGTAATTTTGTTCAGTTAGTACCTTTTTACAAGTCTTTGTTATGACTCGGATTCGATGCGGACGCTCTAACCACTAGGCCACTGGAGCGATCCACAGTGGCGAGAATGTTGGCATACCTCGGTTTTACTTTCATGTACCGCATCTGATACTTCTTTGGATATTGTACTTTTGGATATTGTACCTTTGGATATTGTACTTTTGGATATTGTACTTGATCTAAGCACACAGCTATCCAATATGGATGATCATATGTTCTCGGTATAATATCTTTAGCAGTTATAAAAATGGGGAAAACGAATTTTTGACAGGCTAGCCAATAAGAGCTTCTAAATGTGCAATGAATTTATTACATGATACATAGAAAGTAAAAAGAAAATGTAATGGACTCGTTTTCTTAAATGTTCCTTTGAAGTTCAGGGAGTGACAATGACCAAGTGGAACTATCCTTTCTTGACAGGTGTACATCCGAAGTGAGGCTGAACTGTATATTCTCAAGTCTAAAGTACGCCCATCGATTAAATCCTGCAACTAATTATAATTAAATGTTCTTGTAATAATACCTTAGATAGCAAGGTCTTTTTTAAATAGCCAGGATAATTAGTGATGAAATTCTGAGAAATAATTTTTCTTTAAGGTTTTCGCACCCCACCCCACCCCCCAAAAAAGCAAGTAAACAATACAAAACAAAAACAAATCTACACAAAAACAAACCAAACCGAAAAGAAGTAAAAAGAAGTATAATCTGAACACCTCGGCTATATCTATGACTGCATGGACCGATGGATTGATCTAACAGTTAATGATGAAAACGCACCTTAGTGCATTGGCAAATTTTATATCAGTATTTGTTGCGGAAAAAGTCAAGAAGATCCGAACAGTAGATTTGGCAGCTATTGGTATCATTCGATGCACGATCAGTAGGACTGATCTTTAAATTGCTAATAATATGACGAGTGTCTAAAATAACGTGTCACGAGTCAAGGTAGCGAACGAGCGATTTCCTTGATGTTATACACGAGTGAAGGTAGCAAACGAACGAGTTCCTTGATGGTACACGCAGTTGAAGGTAGCGAATGAGCGAGTTCCTTGATGTTACACACGAGTGAAGGCAGCGAACGAACGAGTTCCTTGATGTTACACACGAGTGAAGGTAGCGAACGAGCGAGTTCCTTGATGTTACACACGAGTAAAGGTAGCGAACAAGCGAGTTCCTTGATGTTACACACGAATGAAGGTAGCAAACGAACGAGTTCCTTGATGGTACACGCAATTGAAGGGAGCGAGTTCCTTGATGTTACACACGAGTGAATTGTTTAACGTAACATATATTACACACGTTAGGAAGAACATTGATTTGCACCTGTCTTATAGTCATCAAGAGAAATTGTGTAAATTATTTCAAAGATAGACAGCAGACACACTGTATCAACCACACCTGTAAAGTTATGAATGAACCATTACATCAAACATTTATATGCAGTGGGAAGCATAATGAACCATGACATCATGTGACCTCATGCAATGGGAAACCTATTCATTACCTAAAATAAAACATAAATGGCAAACACGGAAGTGAAAAGTAAACGATGCATTAAAATAATTTGAGGTGATAGACTGCCATGTTAATAAGTTAATAATGAAAACAAAGTATGCCAATTAACGCTTTGAAGGTAACGGACAATACGATTTACACCAGGCGGAACGAATCTAGTCAAATCAATTTAGCTGTCACGTCATGTACATTATGATAGCATGATCCAGACGATAGCAACACTTCCTTACTGAATACAATCCAAACGTATAGGCACGATGTACACAAATCGTTTTGTGTGTGTGTATAATTGTCGGGGGGGGGGGGATGGGCAGACAGATATCTGAAACTCGTTTTAAAGACACCGTCTGTGATCTCTTAGGACCAAATCATGATACTGACGCAGACGACATGTGTGAGTAATATTCTGCCATATGTCATGTAGTTCCCAAGAGAACATTCAACTTATGTGATCAATTACTCACTAGTGACTTATTCTGAGTAATTCTCCAAGTGTAATAAGACAAAATATAATACATTATCCAGTTTAGTAACCTTACGTAAGTAATAGGAAATATTCGTTTTGCTTTGTGCCTGTCCATAAAGCTGCTTTCAGAGAAAACAATTTACGAACGGTATATCGATACCAGAAAGATAAAAATGTGCCTCCCAGGTTAGTAGTTTTGAAAGCGTTCGCTGTTCTTATCGAATGTTCACAAACATCTCTCTCTAATATCACCTTAAGATCAAGAAACGGCATGGGTCTTTCAGTAGTCATGGCATTTGTCTTTCAGTAATCATGGCATTCGTCTTTCAGTAGGCACGACATTCGTCTTTCAATAGGCGTGACATTCGTCTTTCAGTAGGCCAGACATTCGTCTTTCAGTAGGCATGACATTCGTCTTTCAGTAATCATGGCATTCGTCTTTTAATAGGTATGGTATTAATTGTTCAGTAGTTATGGTATTCATCTTTCAGTAATTAAGGTATTCGTCTTTCAGTAGACATTCGTCTTTCAGTAGGCACGACGTTCGTCTTTCAGTAGGCATGACATTCGTCTTTCAGTAGGCATGACATTCGTCTTTCAGAAATCTTGGCATTCGTCTTTCAATACTTATGGCATTAATTGTTCAGTAGTTATGGTATTCATCTTTCTGTACGCACGACATTCGTCTTTCAGTAGGCATGACATTCGTCTTTTAGTAGGCACGACACTCGTCTTTCAATAAGCATGACATTCGTCCTACATTATGCATGACATTCGTCTTTCAGTAGGCATGACATTCGTCTTTCAGCAATCTTGACATTCGTCTTTCAGTAGTTATGACATTCATTGTTCAGTAGTTATGGTATTCATATTTAAGTAGCCGTGGCATTACTCTTTCAGTTGTCATGACATTCATCTTTCAGTAGTCATGAAATTCATCTTTCAATAGTCATGACATTCTTTTTTTTTGTAGTCATTGCATACGTCTTTAAGAAGTCATGACATTCGTCTTTCTGGAGCCATGACATTTATCTTTTAGTAGTCATGCCATTCATTTTTCCGCAAGCATGACATTCGTCTTTCACTAGTCATGACATTGATATTTAAGTAGGCATGACATTCGTCTTTCAGTACCATGGAATTCATATTTCAGTAGGCATGACATTCGTCTATTAGTAATCATGACATTCATATCTCTTTAGTCATGACATTCGTCTTTCAGTTGTTATGGCATTCATATATCGGTAGTCATGACATTCATTTTTCTATATTCATGACATTCATCTTTCAGTATTCATGACATTCTTCTTTCAGTATTCATGACATTCATCTTTCAATATTCATGAAATTCATCTTTCTATATTCATGACATTCATCTTTCAGTATTCATGACATTCATCTTTCCGTATTCATGACATTCATCTTTCTATATTCATGACATTCATCTTTCAGTATTCATGACATTCATCTTTCAGTATTCATGACATTCATCTTTCTATATTCATGACATTCATCTTTCAGTATTCATGACATTCATCTTTCAGTATTCATGACATTCATCTTTCCATATTCATGACATTCATCTTTCAGTATTCATGACATTCCTCTTTCAGTATTCATGACATTCATCTTTCTATATTCATGACATTCATCTTTCAGTATTCATGACATTCGTCTTTCAGTAGTCATGACTTTCATCTTTCAGTATTCACGACATTCCTCTTTCAGTAGTCATGACTTTCATCTTCCAGTAGTCATGACATTCGTCTTTCAGTAGTCATGTCTTTCATCTTTTAATAGGCATGATATTCGTCTTTCAGTAGTCATGACTTTCATCTTCCAGTAGTCATGACATTCGTCTTTAAGTAGGAATTACATTTATCTTTCAGTTGTTTTGGCATTCATCTTTCAAAACTGTGACATTCATCTTTCAGTAGGCATGACATTCGTCTTTCAGTAGGCATGATATTCATGTTTCATTAGTCATGGCATTAATCTATCATTCGTCATTTGTTTATGTCAAGCTTCCTTACTTACGTTTTTTGAGCAATATGTTATGGAATTTATACACAATTATATTTTGTTGTTGATTTTGTTTTTGTTTGTTTGTTTGTTTTTTGGGGTTGGGGTGTGTGTCTTTAAACCAGTAGATTACTATTGAGATTTTGACTTTATCAGAGAAAGATGATTCCAGACAGCTTTAAAAGTTATGCACATTTTAAGAGAATACAGTGGGGTTAGCACAATGTCCATGGACCTTTAACACACACACACACACACACACACACACACACACACACACACACACACACACACACACACACACACTTCTCAACAGAGCATCCGAAAGTCTAAGCGACTATAATCTTAACCTGCTAGTAGAAGTAGACCTACTTGCCAATGTACGACAAATTAGCTGGACAGCAAATATCAGTTAAAATAACGATCGCATAATGATACATCAAAGTTATGCTTGATTACCGTAAATTATCTCACTAGCGTTTTTTTTCTTCATTCTAAGGATTATACTTTCTTCTTTTAAGTACTTCCGATTTTTCGTGGAATAAAACTCGATGCATTTGGACGGAATTATGAATCACTACGCACGCATTTATGTATCATTACACATGCCATTATGTATTGCTACAAAGAGCCTTTATAGTCACTACGCGTGCCTTTATATATACATGACTACGCGTGCCTTTTGCATCACTACACGTGCCATTACGTATCACTACACATGCCTTTATGTATCACTACACGCGACATTATGGATCGCTACACGTGCCTTTATATGTCACTACATGTGCCTTTATGCATCACTATACGTGTAATTATGGATCGCTACACGTGCCTTTATATGTCACTACCTGTGCCTTTATGCATCACTATACGTGTAATTATGGATCGCTACACGTGCCTTTACATGTCACTACCTGTGCCTTTATGCATCACTATACGTGTAATTATTGATCGCTACACGTGCCTTTATATGTCACTACCTGTGCCTTTATGCATCACTATACGTGCATATATGTGATCAGACTTTTTCTAACTGTAATCGCCAAGTGTGTAACGATCATTATCGTTGATCTTTGTTGCCAATAAACCAACTGGCTCCTGGCAAGACCATTTCGGCAATACCAAATATAAAGAGTATTAAGCAATGTTTGGCCGTGTTCACACACACACACACACACACACACACACATTATGTCCTTTCTCTGTAACGTGGATGTAACAATACACAGTGCTGAATTACAATACTGTGCTATATCAGCCATTATGATATAAATGAATTAAACAATATAGTACGCAAATTCCATGTACCATTTTATTTGATGAAACTCGTATATATACACCAAACGAACGAAGACAATTATGAACGAACCGAAAATCAAAAACATTGGCTGAAATATATTACGATGAAATAAATAGATATTAAAGCATATTTATTACTTTAGTGTTATATTGTCAATAAATCAAAACAAAATATTTTATGTTTAGCCAGGAGTGCGAGCTAAATATATTAGGATATTGTAAAAATCCGAATACAACATTATTCAAATTTTACACTATATTATGATTATGATTGGGACGTAAATACATGTAATCATGTTTGGTCTCCACCAGTGGGAAGGTTATATAACATATTACACTCATATTTGTTATAACATACATTAATCCACAACAGCATCCCAAATTATGTGTGTTCTGTTGCATAAAGTACAAATTTCGTCTTGCCAGCTTATTGTTTATTCATACAGTCTGCAAGATACTGTTTGTCAGCCTGATCTGCAGCCATTCTGAATTTCATCTTGGGAAAAGTAGAAATAAAACGACACCCTTATCATGGGATACTCTTGCATTATTTGACGTTTCCAATCTAGAATGCCAACTTTGCCAACCTAGCATGCCAGTCTTGCCAGCCTCGCACACTAGTCTTGCCAACCAAGCATGTCAGTTATATTAGTCTAATATACCACTCTTCCCAGCTTAGCATGTCAGTTTTATTAGTCTAGTATACCAATATGTCCACCATTGCATGTCAGTCTTGTTAGTCTAGTATACCACTCTGTCCAGCCTAGCATGTCAGTCTTGTTAGTCTAGGATACCACTCTGTCCAGCATGTCATGTTGGTCTTATTAGTCTAGTATACCATTCTTCCCAGCCTAGGATGTCAGTCTTGTTAGTCTAGTATACCATTCTGTCCAGCCAAGCATATCAGTCTTATTAGTATAGTATACCATTCTTCCCAGCCTAGCATGTCAGTCGTGTTAGTCTAGTATACCACTATGTCCAGCCAAGCATATCCGTCGTGTTCGCCTAGTGTACCACTCTGTCCAGCATTGCATGTCAGTCTTGTTAGTCTAGTATACCAATCTTCCCAGCCTAGTAAATCAGTCTTGTTACTCTAGTATACCTCTCTTCCCAGCCTAGCATATCCGTCCTTTTAGCCTAGTATACCACTCTGTCCAGCACTGCATGTCATTCTTATTAGTCTAGTATACCATTCTTCCCAGCCTAGCATGTCACTCGTGTTAGCCTAGTATACCACTCTGTCCGGCATTGCATGTCAGTCTTATTTGTCTAGTATACCACTCTTTCCAGCCTAGGATATCAATCTTGTTACTCTAGTATACCAATCTGTCCACCATTGCATGTCAGTTGTGTTAGCCTAGTATACCGCTCTATCCAGCGTTGCATGTCAGTATTGTTAGTCTAGTGTACCACTCTTTCCAGCCTAGGATATCAATCTTGTTACTCTAGTATACCAATCTGTCCAGGATTGCATGTCAGTCGTGTTAGTCTAGTATACCGCTCTATCCAGCGTTGCATGTCAGTATTGTTAGTCTAGTGTACCACTCTTTCCAGCCTAGGATATCAATCTTGTTACTCTAGTATACCAATCTGTCCAGCATTGCATGTCAGTCGTGTTAGTCTAGTATACCACTCTGTCCAGCCTAACATGTCAGTCGTGTTAGTCTAGTATACAGCTCTGTCCAGCATTGCATGTCAGTCTTGTTAATCTAGTATACCAGTCTGTCCAGCATTGCATGTCAGTCTTGTTAGTCTTGTATACCAATCTGTCCAGCATTGCATGTCAGTCTTGTTAGTCTAGTATACCACTCTTCCCAGCCTAGCATGTCAGTCGTGTTAGTCTAGTGTACCACTCTGTCCAGCATTGCATTTCAGTCTTATTAGTCTAGTATACCATTCTTCCCAGCCAAGGATATCAGTCTTGTTACTCTAGTATACCATTCTTTCCAGCCTACCATGTCAGTCGTGTTTGTCTAGTATACCACTCTGTCCAGTATTGCATGTCAGTCTTGTTAGTCTAGTATACCACTCTGTCCAGCATTGCATAGTCTTGTTGGTCTAGTATACCATTCTTCCCAGCCTATTAAATCAGTCTTGTTACTCTAGTATACCACTCTTCCCAGCCTAGCATGTCAGTCGTGTTAGTCTAGTATACCACTCTTCCCAGCCTAGCATGTCAGTCTTATTAGTCTAGTATACCACTCTGTCCAGCACTGCATGTCAGTCGTGTTAGTCTAGTGTACCATTCTTTCCAGCCTAGGATATCAATCTTGTTAGTCTAGTATACCATTCTTTCCAGCCTGGCATGTCGGTCTTGGTAGTCTAGTATACCAGTGTTTCCAGACTAGCATGCCAGTCGTGTTAGTCCAATATACCACCCTTCCCAGCCTAGCATGTCAGTCGTGTTAGTCTAGTATACCACTCTGTCCATCATTGCATGTCAGTCGTGTTAGTCTAGTGTACCACTCTGTCCAGCATTGCATGTCAGTCTAGTATACCACTCTTCCCAGCCTAGCATGTCAGTCGTGTTAGTCTAGTATACCACTCTGTCCAGCATAGCATGTCAGTCTTATTGGTCTAGTGTACCACTCTTTCCAGCCTAGCATATCCGTCGTGTTAGCCTAGTATACCACTCTGTCCAGCATTGCATGTCAGTCTTGTTAGTCTAGTATACCACTCTGTCCAGCATTGCATGTCAGTCTTATTAGTCTAGTGTACCACTCTTTCCAGCCTAGCATATCCGTTGTGTTAGCATCGTATACCACTCTGTCCAGCATTGCATGTCAGTCTTGTTAGTCTAGTGTACCGCTCTGTCCAGCATTGCATGTCAGTCTTGTTAGTCTAGTATACCACTCTGTCCAGCATTGCATGTCAGTTTTATTAGTCTAGTGTACCACTGTTTCCAGTCTAGCATGCGAGTCGTGTTATTCTAATACACCACTCTTTCCAGCCTGGCAGGTCAGTCTTGTATGGAGTATCTCTCGTATGCGTTTATTCATTAAGTTTTCTTCAATGAGGATTCGTTTTAGTAGCAAAATATATCGTAATAGACTCGTGCGGTTTTTTATTTACTCATGCGTGTATTAGAATCGTTTGTATATTGAATTTATTATAATACAATAATGATTTCCTATTATGTGTGCTCCCATTTATTCTCAAAACACTGATCCATTTATTTAAATACCTTAAACCGTTGTCTCACATGCATACGGTGCAAGCCGTCTTGACATCGGTTGTTCAAAATTAGGACGGATATTACAGTTACACGTGGTTGTAGCAGCATCAGCCATACTGCCAGTGCCATTCCGTTGTTCGTCATTTGCCTTTTTGCTTCAATACATGGGCAATTAGTGGTGCAGAAAATATACAGACTTCTGGCAAATTGCTACTGTTATCTAAACCAACCTCAATGATGACTCACTGAACTTAAATTTAAGTCGTTTGGAGAATTTTGAGGTAATGTAATAAACAGGCATATGCCTTCGTTTTTAATTGCTACCTTTCACTAAACCAATTCCATTGATAACTGAGCTGGAATTTAAGTCGTGTTTGGCCATTTACGAATACTTGTACTTATATCCCCGCGCGGTGTTCAAGTTAAAAAAGGCACGCACACATTGTCCATTAGTGTTCAAGAAATAGGCATGTCCGGGAGGAACGAAAACAATCTTTACCTCCATCATCTAGGTTTCGTCGTCAGCAATCGTCCCTCCTCGTCATCTCAACGGCTCTATGCTGACTCTCCGACTGCTAGTGGCAGAGTAAAATTTCACTGATAACCAATGCTGCTTTTTTGTATGAATCAGTTTTGTGCTTGGCCTAAGGTCCAACACGAATTGTGTGTTCCTTGGCTGCATAGAGATAGCTTCAGTCGTTTGACTTCATATCACGTTTTCACGATGGATTTAACTATATAAACAACACTCCAAAGCATGTCACAGATTATGCAACACTCATGTCACAGAGTATGGAACAGTCCTATACATGTCACCGAGCGTTTAACACTCCTGAACATGTTACAGAGTATGCTACACTCATAAACATGTCGCAGAGTATGGAATATTCCCAAATATGTCGCAGAATATGGAACGCTCCTATACATGTCACAGAATATGCGACACTCCTCAACATTTCACAAAGTATCCAACACTCCGAAGCATATCACAGAATATGCAACACTCCTCGACATTTCACAGAGTATGCAACACTCCTAAACATGCCACAGAGTATGTGCAAGGTTAATTTCAACTTCTAATAAATAAATAAAAACTGTTGTATTGTAGCTCACAGAACCTTTGGGCATTAACAGTCCCCCCCCCCCCCCCCCCCGTATTCTATGCAAAATTAACGTAGGTTTGAGAAACTCGTGTCGTGATGGCAAAGTTCAGCAATGTTTGTCCATGAAATTCGTCGTTCTTTTTTTCCTCATAGATTTTATGCTTTGCAAAACGGGCTAATTTAACTGGAGGATTAGGTTTTTTTTAGTGTCACACAACCTAAATCAGTTTGAAACTAAAATATATGTTTTGCATCTGATATGAGTTAAGTGTCAGATTTACGGTAATTTGTTTCGTGTATCCGATAAAATGAATAGCTTTAGAATGTAAACTTCTACAAGGTTAATAAGCTTTAAATGTCTGAAGACAGTCCTCTCTGTAACATTAACGTAGGTAACCATAGAAACAAGATTATAATGATCAGTAAATCCTAAATTAAATGCAAGTTTAACAACACCGATAATGTTCATTGATCATAATAAATTTCAGACGGTCAATCCATGTTGGAAATAAAGACTATATGTTAAACACAAGCACATCACTGCATTACATTGGTAAAGTTCTTGTCTTAATATTTTTATTTGATTTTATTGTATTTCATTTGCAACATTTTTGTTTTGGTTGGTTTCGTTTTGCAAAAGAAAATTCGTGGTTCAGTATTGTAGATCCCCTTTTCTGCATTATTGCAATAGATCGATGTTTTCTGCGCGATTACAATGGATCGATGTTTCTGCGTGATTACAATTGATCGATATTTTCTGCGTGATTACAGAGGATCGATGTTTTCTGCTTGATTACAATGAATCTATATTTTCTGCGTGATTACAATGGATCGATGTTCATTTAATGTCTCTTAACTCCGAACCATAAATTGAAATTATTTTTTTTAAGTTCACATGGTCCAATTAAATTATATTTCGACTGCACGCACGCGGAATAATACATTCTATAAACTTTTGTATATATAAAAATAACACAGGTATCTATACATTTCTGTCTAATTCAGTCTTCAGCTAGTTTCTTTTATATATTAGAAGGCTTAGAAATATATAGTTTTTGTTTCAGAGTTATCGTGCATCGGACAGGAGACAAATTTAAGATGATCTGTACATACGTACGTACTTCGGTTTTCATGAATGCACGCACGCACGCTCGCATGTCTTTGTATGTGGCTGGCTGGATCTGCTGTCGTCTCAACCAGACCATCATGGTTATGTTATGTTTTTGAGTTTCGAAAGGAGTCTTGAATGCAAAATACTAAAGCATTTACATAGCTCGAGTCTTAATGATGGGCAAGTCAGCTTTCATAAACGTATTTACATATCTAGTGTTTCATAGCTGGATAATGCAGATTTCAAAACAAGCCATTTTCACTCCATCTTTTTTCTTCTTTTTTATGGGAGAAACAATATATTTACGGGAACCAAAATTTTGTTGTTAGTAAGAATTTTACTTCATCGATTTAACTTCGATTTATTATCTATCCAGGCACATGCGATTCAGAAGGACTTTGTTTCGGTAAAATGTAAGCCATAAATGTTAAGGTTGTAAACTGAAGAATGCTTTTGATGCAATGATGCAGACTTGAGTTTTCCGACGTACAATGATTGATGTTTAAGGTATCAGCGTTTCTTGCTCCTTGATGTGCATCTCTTCAGAAATCAGCCTGCACGTTGAGACGCTAGTGCAACAGACATCTGTCTGTTATCAGTATCGATAAAACGAGCGTTCCCTGCTGGCGTTTTGAACTAGGTATCAATACTCACATGCACAAACTGTTGAAAACGTGGCAAGTTTTATCAAGTATTGTGAAACATTCAGGATTCTGACAAGCATATATATATATATATATATATATATATATATATATATATATATATATATATATATATATATATATATATATATATATATATATATATATTTATATATATATTTATATATATATTTTTATATATATATATATATATATATATATATATATATATATATATATATATATATATATATATATATAATATTGATATGCAATTAAGCAGTACTACCTGTAATACGCAAACCTGCTTTGAAAATTTTTTGTATGCCATATGTTACCCATTTGAGGAAGTTTATTTGTTTTCTTACTTTTTTATATTTTACATGTAAATCTAAAAATGCTTTTAATATCTATGGCGAATTTAATATCGTAGCCATTATTAGGTACATCAAATTCTAAGACTTGAACACACCTACAATACAACACAAACGTAAGTACTAACGACAGTAACGTATCTTTTCACAGGTTTGGACTTCTTTCAGTTCCATGCAAGAATTATCGCCACCCAAATACCACTGATAGGCATTTATGGACGTTTTAGTAATTTTACCAGAAACTGTATCTGTCATTTATAACAATTTCCTATCAACGGTTGATTCCAAATTACAAAATCGCTCATAATTTCGGTTTCTAAACAAAATCAGTATGTCCGCATATTGAAATATGTCACTCAAAGTGTAATGAATCGGTTGAAACTTGTATGAACTAATGTAAATTTGACTTGAACACAAGCCTAAATTGTTTAAATGATGATATAAAATATAAATTTGAATAATATATTTATGTCAGAATCCTGCATGCAAAACATACACACTCAACACACACATACACACGCGCACACATGTGCATACACTTACTGTCATTTATTTTAATCATTTCGTATTGGGTAGGTTACTTCTAACAGAGAGAGAGAGAGAGAGAGAGAGAGAGAGAGAGAGAGAGAGAGAACATGCAAAATGGGGAGAGAGATATAATAAGCGTACTTTAGTTGTATAGATTTTTTGACATGTCAAAACTGTACATCAACCTCCTTGTGACATTTTTTCCCTAACGTAATTGAAATCATCATGTTGTGTATTTACGTTCGGCCAAATACATGTAACCGGTGTTTACTTACATCTAAAATTGTAAACATGCACTTGATATTGGCGACATGTATTCAGTATAATTTAGGTTTACTTCAAGTACAACTAAACACCACAGGAACTTGAAATTATGTGCCAATTTTGTGTGAAGTTTTTCTTTATTCATTCTTCAAGTGAAAAAATGCAACAATCATGGCCTTGGTTTGCACAGATTCTAATGCATGTAAGATGCACTTAGCTGTAGACACATTCCATTGTTGACTCATTATATTGTAGACATTCTATTGTATATATATATATTTTTTATTGTAGACACATTCTGTTTTAGACATATTCTGTTGTAGACTCATTATACTGTAGTAGTATTCTATTGTATACATATTCTGTTGTAGACACATTATACTGTAGACATAATCTATTGAAGACATTTTCCTTTGTAGACTCATTATATTGTAGACATAGTATATTGTAGGTATATTATGTTGTAGACACATGCTATTGTAGACTTATTATGTTGTAGACTCACTATATGGTACACACATTCTATTGGAGACATTATGTGGTAGACACATTACTTTGTATTCACATTCTATTATAGAGATAATATATTGTAGAGACGTTCCATTGTAGACTCATTCTATTGTAGACATATTCTATTGTAGACACATTCTATTGTAGACATGTAGAGATACATTAGAACAGCCGCTGACCAATACGTTGGCTGTGATATGCATGTTTTGTCAACATTAGGTGATAGTCAATACTATGTTGGTCACTAAATCAGTGGACACAGGTGCAGAGTATTCACCATATAAGGTCAGAAAAATCTGCATGCAGGTAGCAATAGCTGCTTCAGTCAAAATACTGGGCAACTGCGGTATAATTGCGTCTGTCAAAATACTGGATAGTTTCGACATAATTGCTTCCATCAAAATACTGGGTTGTGGCGGTGTAACTTCTTCAGTCAAAATACTGGGCAGTGGCGGTATAATTGCTTCAGTCTAATTGCTTCAGTCAAAATACTAGGCAGTGGCGGTATAATTGCTTCTGTCAAAATACTGGGCAGTGGCGCTATAACTACTTCAGCCAAATACTGGGCAATGGCGGTATGATTGCTTCAGTCAAACTACTGGGCAGTGGCGGTATAATTGCTTCAGTCAAACTACTGGGCAATGGCGGTATAATTGCTTCAGTCAAAATACTGGGCAGTGGCGGTATAACTTCTTCAGTCAACTACCGGGCAGTGGCGGTATAATAGCTTCAGTCAAAATGCTGGACTAGCCTTGCCAAATAGTCGGAATGAAATAAAATGAATTAATTGTGATGAATGAATAAACAGTGTCACCAAAAGGTGCAAACATTTCACACCTCAGTGATGTGCGTATTCGTGACAATATTTACGTTCGGCCAAATACATGTAACCGGTGTTTACTTACATCTAAAATTGTAAACATGCACTTGATATTGGCGACATGTATTCAGTATAATTTAGGTTTACTTCAAGTACAACTAAACACCACAGGAACTTGAAATTATGTGCCAATTTTGTGTGAAGTTTTTCTTTATTCATTCTTCAAGTGAAAAAATGCAACAATCATGGCCTTGGTTTGCACAGATTCTAATGCATGTAAGATGCACTTAGCTGTAGACACATTCCATTGTTGACTCATTATATTGTAGACATTCTATTGTATATATATATATATATATATATATATATATATATATATATATATATATATATATTTTATTGTAGACACATTCTGTTTTAGACATATTCTGCTGTAGACTCATTATACTGTAGTAGTATTCTATTGTATACATATTCTGTTGTAGACACATTATATTGTAGACATAATCTGTTGAAGACATTTTCCTTTGTAGACTCATTATATTGTAGACATAGTATATTGTAGGTATATTATGTTGTAGACACATTCTATTGTAGACTTACTATGTTGTAGACTCACTATATGGTACACACATTCTATTGGAGACATTATGTGGTAGACACATTACTTTGTATTCACATTCTATTATAGAGATAATATATTGTAGAGACGTTCCATTGTAGACCCATTCTATTGTAGACATATTCTATTGTAGACACATTCTATTGTAGACATGTAGAGATACATTAGAACAGCCGCTGACCGATACGTTGGCTGTGATATGCATGTTTTGTCAACATTAGGTGATAGTCAATACTATGTTGGTCACTAAATCAGTGGACACAGGTGCAGAGTATTCACCATATAAGGTCAGAAAAATCTGCATGCAGGTAGCAATAGCTGCTTCAGTCAAAATACTGGGCAACTGCGGTATAATTGCGTCTGTCAAAATACTGGATAGTTTCGACATAATTGCTTCCATCAAAATACTGGGTTGTGGCGGTGTAACTTCTTCAGTCAAAATACTGGGCAGTGGCGGTATAATTGCTTCAGTCTAATTGCTTCAGTCAAAATACTAGGCAGTGGGGGTATAATTGCTTCTGTCAAAATACTGGGCAGTGGCGTTATAACTACTTCAGCCAAATACTGGGCAATGGCGGTATGATTGCTTCAGTCAAACTACTGGGCAGTGGCGGTATAATTGCTTCAGTCAAACTACTGGGCAATGGCGGTATAATTGCTTCAGTCAAAATACTGGGCAGTGGCGGTATAACTTCTTCAGTCAACTACCGGGCAGTGGCGGTATAATAGCTTCAGTCAAAATGCTGGACTAGCCTTGCCAAATAGTCGGAATGAAATAAAATGAATTAATTGTGATGAATGAATAAACAGTGTCACCAAAAGGTGCAAACATTTCACACCTCAGTGATGTGCGTATTCGTGACAGACTGATTTGCAATGGTTGGAATTGGTTTTGGGTGTTTTACGGTACACAAGTAGGTTATATAGATCCCAGATCACTAGAGTCAAGTGCCTTGCCCAAAGGCATACATGCTGAACATTTGTTTATCCGATCTCGATTGACTGCTCATACAATATTGCATTTTGTACAATGGTATATGTTTGTAATGGTATAAAATTCTGTTTCCAAGATTTTTCTTGTTCGCAACGCTTGAATATGTAAAAGTATTTTTGATGTAAACTAAAATCCAAGTTTTGTTCTCTTATCACCACTCAGAATCTTCTCTTGAAAGACTTCAATATTTACTGCTTCAAATCGGTCAATTAGTATGTTTCTATGGAAACCAGTTCATCTTTTTCACAAGAACATAATTCAATACTCGATTTGCAGATGACAGCATGAAATCTTCCTCCTGGCCAAATATGACACTTGGAGCATAAAAGCAAATTGCGGCAGAGTGGAAAACTGCAGCAATGTCTGGACTTAAATCAATAACCTTTATACACATTCCTCTGGATTAGCTATTATCTCAGTGCTGCACTTCATCGCATTCCACCGGGTCTGGCTTATATATATATATATATATATATATATATATATATATATATATATATATATATATATATATATTATTTAATAATGTTGTTACGACATTTTAAACTAAATAGGAGAAAAGAGCGAAACCCACCAAGTTTTGTACAATTCAACGAATAATTAACTTCCTTAGAATACAAAAGTGAAAATTTAGCAAGTCCTTACATTATTATCAATTAAATCCCAAATAGTCCTGAAGGGTTCATCGAGAATCCAAATGTAGGAAGCTTCAATTGAATTCCAGCCGTATTCTATATAAGTTCCGATACTGAACGTGTTGATGTGCCTGTAGTCCAGAACGTGGTATGGTACCAATGGTCTGTATTATTATGGTGTACTAACAGTGTTTTGATGTATCAGAGTAATATAGTCCCAAAACGTCCTTGTCTGAGTTCACTATAATTCAAAATTAATGTTTCTGTCCCAGAATATGATTGTTGAGCACTTTGTATTTTAAGTGAATAATATATGGAATAATTAATCACCAAATGAACATCTGAACACAAAATAAGACCGATTCTACTTTAAGATTATAGGACAATAATGAGCAGTTTTTCGATAAACAAGGTTCTAAACCCCTGCATTTCACCGAGGGCGCAATTATCATTTCTGAAAATGCACTGTCCCTTAATGGAAACTTCCATTTTAGAAGTTTCTATAGTCAGAATCAAGACGCTAAACATAGTTACATTAATAAAGAGCTGAATATTTAGTCCACACTCATAGAGAAAAACTTAGCCACGTATTATGTTGTCCTGGTCAGGTACACAGTGAAGTTGATTTTGGGCAAGGTCAGGTAAAACATACAAATGTATATATCATAACCACTAATAAAAGCAAACAGATAATGTAAATTAAAACATATTTGTTAGAGTCCATCATATTAAAAAGACTTTGCATGGTGTTAGAGGCCGTCATGGTAAAAAGACTTTGCAAGGTGTTAGAGTCCGTGATGGTAAAAAGACGTTGCAAGGTGTTATAGTGTATTATGTTTATAAGACGGTTTAATGATGCCAATCCAGTGCATGAGTATAAGAGAAACGAAACTAGTAACATTAGAGGTGTTATAGTCCATCATGTTAACAAGACTTTACAAGGTGTTATAGTCCGTCATGTTAAAAAGACTTTACAATGTGTTATAGTCCGTCATGTTAAAAAGACTTTACAAGGTGTTATAGTCAGTCATGTTAAAAAGACTGTGCAATGTGTTATAGTCCGTCATGTTAAAAAGACTTTACAATGTGTTATAGTCCGTCATGTTAAAAAGACTTTACAAGGTGTTATAGTCCGTCATGTTAGAAAGACTTTACAATGTGTTATAGTCCGTCATGTTAAAAAGACTTTACAAGGTATTATAGTCAGTCATGTTAAAAAGACTGTGCAATGTGTTATAGTCCGTCATGTTAAAAAGACTTTACAATGTGTTATAGTCCGTCATGTTAAAAAGACTTTACAAGGTGTTATAGTCAGTCATGTTAAAAAGACTGTGCAATGTGTTATAGTCAGTCATGTTAAAAAGACTTTACAATGTGTTATAGTCAGTCATGTTAAAAAGACTGTGCAATGTGTTATAGTCCGTCATGTTAAAAAGACTTTACAATGTGTTATAGTCCGTCATGTTAAAAAGACTTTACAAGGTGTTATAGTCCGTCATGTTAGAAAGACTTTACAATGTGTTATAGTCCGTCATGTTAAAAAGACTTTACAAGGTATTATAGTCAGTCATGTTAAAAAGACTGTGCAATGTGTTATAGTCCGTCATGTTAAAAAGACTTTACAATGTGTTATAGTCCGTCATGTTAAAAAGACTTTACAAGGTGTTATAGTCAGTCATGTTAAAAAGACTGTGCAATGTGTTATAGTCAGTCATGTTAAAAAGACTTTACAATGAGTTATAGTCAGTCATGTTAAAAAGACTGTGCAATGTGTTATAGTCAGTCATGTTAAAAAGACTTTACAAGGTGTTATAGTCAGTCATGTTAAAAAGACTGTGCAATGTGTTATAGTCAGTCATGTTAAAAAGACTTTACAAAGTGTTTTAGCCAGTCATGTTAAAAAGACTGTGCAATGTGTTATAGTCAGCCATGTTAAAAAGACTTTACAATGTGTTATAGTCCGTCATGTTAAAAAGACTTTACAAGGTGTTATAGTCAGTCATGTTAAAAAGACTGTGCAATGTGTTATAGTCAATCATGTTAAAAAGACTGTGCAATGTGTTATAGTCAGTCATGTTAAAAAGACTTTACATGGTGTTATAGTCAGTCATGTTAAAAAGACTGTGCAATGTGTTATAGTCAGTCATGTTAAAAAGACTTTACAAAGTGTTTTAGCCAGTCATGTTAAAAAGACTGTGCAATGTGTTATAGTCAGCCATGTTAAAAAGACTTTACAAGGTGTTATAGTCAGTCATGTTAACAAGACTGTGCAAGGTGTTGTAGTCCGTCATGTTAAAAAGACTTTACAAGGTGTTATAGTCAGTCATGTTAAAAAGACTTTACAAGGTGTTATAGTCAGTCATGTTAACAAGACTGTGCAATGTGTTATAGTCAGTCATGTTAACAAGACTGTGCAATGTGTTATAGTCAGCCATGTTAACAAGACTGTGCAATATGTTATAGTCCGTTATGTTAACAAGTCTGTGCAATGTGTTATAGTCAGTCATGTTAAAAAGACTTTACAAGGTGTTATAGTTCGTCATGTTAACAAGACTGTGCAATGTGTTATAGTCAGCCATGTTAACAAGACTGTGCAAGGTGTTGTAGGCCGTCATGTTAAAAAGACTTTACAAGGTGTTATAGTCCGTCATGTTAACAAGACTGTGCAATGTGCTATAGTCAGTCATGTTAACAAGACTGTGCAATATGTTATAGTCCGTTATGTTAACAACACTGTGCAATGCGTTATAGTCAGTCATGTTAAAAAGACTTTACAAGGTGTTATAGTCAGTCATGTTAACAAGACTGTGCAAGGTGTTGTAGTCCGTCATGTTAAAAAGACTTTACAAGGTGTTATAGTCAGTCATGTTAAAAAGACTTTACAAGGTGTTATAGTCAGTCATGTTAACAAGACTGTGCAATGTGTTATAGTCAGCCATGTTAACAAGACTGTGCAATATGTTATAGTCCGTTATGTTAACAAGTCTGTGCAATGTGTTATAGTCAGTCATGTTAAAAAGACTTTACAAGGTGTTATAGTTCGTCATGTTAACAAGACTGTGCAATGTGTTATAGTCAGCCATGTTAACAAGACTGTGCAAGGTGTTGTAGGCCGTCATGTTAAAAAGACTTTACAAGGTGTTATAGTCCGTCATGTTAACAAGACTGTGCAATGTGCTATAGTCAGTCATGTTAACAAGACTGTGCAATATGTTATAGTCCGTTATGTTAACAACACTGTGCAATGCGTTATAGTCAGTCATGTTAAAAAGACTTTACAAGGTGTTATAGTCAGTCATGTTAAAAAGACTTTATAAGGTGTTAAAGTCAGTCATGTTAAAAAGACTGTGCAATGTGTTATAGTCAGTCATGTTAAAAAGACCTTACAAGGTGTTATAGTGAGTCATGTTAAAAAGACTGTGCAATGTGCTATAGTATATCATGTTTATAAGACGGTTTAATGATGCCAATCCAGTGTATGAGTGTAAGAGATAAGAAACTAGTAACATTAGAGGTGTTATAGTCCGTCATGTTGACAAGACTTTACAAGGTGTTATAGTCCGTCATGTTAAAAAGATTGTGCAATGTGTTATAGTCAGTCATGTTAAAAAGACTTTACAAGGTGTTATAGTCAGTCATGTTAAAAAGTCTTAAAATGTGTTATAGTCAGTCATGTTAAAAAGACTGTGCAATGTGTTATAGTCAGCCATGTTAAACAGACTTTACAATGTGTTACAGTCAGTCATGTTAAAAAGACTGTGCAATGTGTTATAGTCAGTCATGTTAAAAAGACTTTACAAGGTGTTACAGTCAGTCATGTTAAAAAGACTGTGCAATGTGTTATAGTCAGTCATGTTAAAAAGACTTTACAAGGTGTTATAGTCAGTCATGTTAAAAAGTCTTAAAATGTGTTATAGTCAGTCATGTTAAAAAGACTGTGCAATGTGTTATAGTCAGTCATGTTAAACAGACTTTACAATGTGTTACAGTCAGTCATGTTAAAAAGACTGTGCAATGTGTTATAGTCAGTTATGTTAACAAGACTGTGCAAGGTTTTATAGTCCGTCATGTTAAAAAGACTGTGCAATGTGTTATAGTCAGTCATGTTAAAAAGACTTTACAAGGTGTTATAGTCAGTCATGTTAAAAAGACTGTGCAAGGTGTTACGAGTCCGTCATGTTAAAAAGACTGTGCAAGGTGTTACGAGTCCGTCATGTTAAAAAACACTTTACAATATGTTATGGTCAGTCATGTTAAAAGACTGCAAAATGGTAAGTCTACCATGTTTAAAAGATCGTTTTAATATGCCAATCCAGTGTATGAGTACAAGAGATACGAAGCTATTAATTATAGGTTACTGCATTTGTATGGGAAAATAATGAACGGGTTTTGGGATGGAATACTGCAAGACCTTCGGAGTGCAGTATATCCTTCCGACAATACGAGTTCATGTTTTCCCATACAAATGCACTAACCTTTTTATTATATGCTCATTTTTTAATTCAACCTAAGGTTTAATTATATAAACAAAATACACTACAAGAAGCAACGTAAATGAATGAATGCCGTATTCGAAACTAAATACACAAGCGCAGATTTGTCATTACACAGTGACATCATTATTAATGTGCACATAACTCCGCCCAGATAAATTTGAACTTAGTCGCGCGCTCGACATAACTTTCGAAAGAAATGGCATGTCTAGTTAAAATTGAAATTTGCAGTCGAATTGCGAATGAATGCGCATTGCAACAACTGTTCCATTTGATCTGGAATGAATATAGTTTGGTATTTTGTTTCGATTCGACGAAAGTTTGTTATTTTGGACTGGATTCATCTGTGCAAATTATACATGAATTACATCGGATTGAAGTGGCGCGAGAGAAACGTGTTTACCTCTGCAAATGTGTTTCTGTTTCTGTCATTGAATGTTTGAAATCATAATGTGGGGAAAATATGAAGTCTTTCAATTACAGTTATCAAAAAGACGCTATGGAATTTAATGCTTGTTTCATTTTGAGTGCAGTAAGGAGGATGCATTTGCACTTATCATCAAAATTACAGCACAATTTCGAAATGTGTAATCCAGATTGAAAACCTATGACATATCTCATGTAATTCGGACTTGCAGAATTAAGCAAATACATTTTGAGGAAATTCAGGATGTAAAACTGTAAGTATATTTTATTTTGCCATTCTTATCACCAGCTAAAGAAGACAGTATATGCCTTGTCACTTGTATGTTATTTGTAAGGAACTTATCTTCCGTCTTTTATATAATGTAGCTAGCCTAAATCCGTAACATTGTATCAACGCTGAATGTGCCAAAACAGTTTTTATTGCAGTCCACGAAACATGTTTTAGTTCATTCAGAAACAAATTTAAACAACCACAACGTAAAGAGCCTCTTACGCGAGTGTACATTATTTGTGTACAAATGAAAAGTGCTGGCGTCTGCGTCCATTGTTTGTTTACAATAGAAAGTAGTTCCTTTATGCACGTGAATGCTATATGTGTATTGTCGCGCGCGTTCAGTATCGGGGAATACTTAACGATTCTGACAATGTGAAGTTAACGGGGGAAAAAAATGAGCATATAATAATATCAGAGATGTTTGAAATAGACACCTGTCGATATTTTGTCTACACAGTTATTCTGGCAAGGCAATTTGTCGTTGCTCTAGATAACTGATGTTTTTAAATAGAGCTAAAATATATGAAACACAATTGAGAGAGGAAATGCAGTGTCACATCTGCTAACTACGCGTTGTATTTATTTATTTATTTCTGTTGCAAAACACATTTTCTTAGTGTTTTTAATGTAGTAGTATGTTTTAAAAATTAGCTGTGTTCAATTGGCTGAATAGACCCAACAAATGCAAAATGTTTGCACATGAAAACAACCAATAAGTCTTTTTGCTGCCGTTACCAGTAAGTCCTTTGTTTACTTCGATCGAATATTGTATTTCTTTGAAGTCAGGTTGTTGAATTTACCCATTTACATACTTGAACACGCTATCCTTGTTCCGTAACATATATTGAACTTTTTTATACACGCAAGCCTTGTCCAAAAAATAATGTCTCACCGGAAACCTTAGACAAACGTCACTACATATGCCTTGCCATCGGGAAGCTAAAATTTGGTTTAACCCAATAATACAGCAACACCATTGTATTAATTACGTCAATGAGTACAAAAAGAGACACGAACATAGAGACGGCATTATTAATTAAGCAGTTAATGATGAGGTATAATTAAAGAGTAACTGCTAGACAAATCATCTATGCATTCCTCTAATTTTTGGTGGATACATATTGTGTGGCCAGCAACATGTCTTGTGAAACATCTAGACTCCCTAGCACTATTGCAGGATGACTTACATGACCTTGATAAATATTGTACTAATAAAGCGGACACCTGTCTGGAAGCCATCGTTACCTGAAGCATTAAAATGGATGGAAACCTAACATCGCCTCACATATAAATTGGGTGATATTATGTATATTAACTAGTTTTTCTTGATATAATTACATTATCAGAAGTTGAGAAACAAGCGTTAACAATTTTTTCGTCTCAGGGAAACTACAGTTTGAGAAAATACAACCTCAAGCGTTAATATTATCTTCATTGTACGGAAACCACAAATGGAGAAAGATGGTCTCGAACGTTACAATTATTTTCCTTGTACAGAATCTACAATTCAGAAATACAACCTTGAGCGTTAATATTATTGTCATTGCACGGAAACCATAAATTGACAAATACAGCCTCGAGCGTTAATATTATTTTCATCGCACGGAAGCCATTAGTTGAGAAATACAACCTCAAGCGTTAATATTATTTTCATCGCACAGAAGCCATAAAATGAGAAATACAGCCTCGAGCGTTAATATTATTTTCATCGCACAGAAGCCATAAATTGAGAAATACAACCTCAAGCGTTAATATTATTTTCATCGCATGGAAACCAAAAATGGAGACAGATGGCCTCGGACGTTAATATTATTTTCCTTGCACAGGCTGTACAATTCAAAAATACAACCTAGAGCGTTAATATTATTTTTATCGCACGGAAACCATACATTGAGAAAAACAGCCTCGATCGTTAATATTATTGCATAACAAAGAAATCATCAATTGAGAAATACCGTCCCGAGCGCATATATATTTTTCATCGCAAGGGCTTACTGTGATACGTGTATAGTCCACTTTATAAAAGACGTAAATATTTGTCAAAATTATGTAAGACGAATAAGGGCTCAGATATTTATGACAACATTGTATAACAATTTTTGAACACAGACAACTGTTTTATAGGGGTGTTACCATCATGTTTTAAAAGGATACTACCACGACTGATACCACGGATAGGCTTAGAACACAGGCAAATATTTTATAAGAATGTTACCATAATTGATACGGCAGATGGGTTTTGAAGACATGCACATGCAGATCTTTTAAAAGGGTGTTACAGCCATTGATTACACTGATGGCATTTCGAACGTATCTTTGGGACACCAAATGGATTCAAGGAAACTACGGGACATGTCACTTCTGTGCTTCCTATGTTCAAACTAAAAGAAAGATTATCGTGTATTTCAAGTACATTATTCAACGTCAATCACAGTACTGATGCTTTCAAGTATTACTCTACTTATAGTGTAGATGGTACGAAGCAATCTATGGAGGTCTGCACAATGTTACTGTTTATCATAGATTTCTCATTTTACAGTTTGTTAGTCTCTCCAAGCTGTCTTTAGCAATATATCATTGTTAACTTTTGATGAGGTCGAGAGAGAGAGAGAGAGAGAGAGAGAGATTTATCAATTTTATCAACGTGACATGAACTGAAGCCGTAGGCCGATGTGAACACTATTATTATAATTATTGTTTTGGAGGGTGAGGGTTTTCCTACTTGATTTCCCAAATGTACTGTGCTAAGAAAAGTTCTGATTAAAGTGTGCACCCAATGAAACTGCACCGCAAAAGTTCTACGACAGGTATATTTTTAATTTATTATAATGGATGATAAATAATTAAAATAGTAACGAAAAAGAACAAAAATAAAATAATAATAGTTAATGTCAATGTTTAATATTTCCCCCGATTCTTTTGTAGTGCGAACATATTAAGTTCAAATGCAGAATAATTTAAGGACAGTCGAATGAAGAGAGAGGCAGACGTACGGACGCGAAAACGTTCAATAATATATAAATTATGTGTCATGCAGCTCACGTGCTTTTCCCTCCAAACAAAATACGTGCGTCTGATCGCGAGCAATCAATGGTAGCTGTCCTTACCACGCCTGTAACTGTTAGATTATCGGAATGGTCACGCAAGCCTTAAAATTTTGATTCACCCTCGGGTGCACGCGTGGGACTGGTGTAATGTGTTATCTTTGCTTTTCTTGATATATTACGTAACTCCTATTAATAGCAATCTTACGTTCTTGATATTAATTAGGTAACTGTTCGAGCTCTGAATATATTAAAGGCGATGTTTCTCGTCTATTGATTGATGTGGTAGTAAGACCTGAAACGTTATCACTTTACATTATCTCCTTTCTTTCCTGGAAATTACTAACGGTCTACGATATCCACAGATCGCCACGGGGGATTTGGCTAAATGGGAAATTGGTAGGAAAGTACATTTGCAAATTGGAGGAGGTCAATGGTTTAGCGTGGGCTTGGATGTTTTGATTTGTATCGGTCATACTTTGATAGCGGCAACTACCTAGCATATTCTTAGTATAAGGGTTAATATAGCTAATAGCCTGTAAGTGTTTGTATAAGAGACACTATAACTAATAGCGTGTAAGTGTTAGTATAAGGGACAGTGTAACTAATAGCTTGTAAGAGTTAGTATAAGGGACAGTATAACTAATAGCGTGTAAGAGTTAGTATAAGAGACAGTATAACTAATAGCGTGTAAGTGTTAGTATAAGGGACAGTGTAACTAATAGCGTGTAAGTGTTAGTATAAGGGACAGTATAACTAATAGCGTGTAAGAGTTAGTATAAGAGACAGTATAACTAATAGCGTGTAAGTGTTAGTATAAGAGACAGTGTAACTAATAGCGTGTAAGTGTTAGTATAAGAGACAGTGTAACTAATAGCGTGTAAGTGTTAGTATAAGGGACAGTATAACTAATAGCGTGTAAGAGTTAGTATAAGAGACAGTATAACTAATAGCGTGTAAGTGTTAGTATAAGAGACAGTATAACTAATAGCGTGTAAGTGTTAGTATAAGAGACAGTGTAACTAATAGCGTGTAAGTGTTAGTATAAGAGACAGTATAACTAATAGCGTGTAAGTGTTAGTATAAGGGACAGTGTAACTAATAGCGTGTAAGAGTTAGTATAAGAGACAGTATAACTAATAGCGTGTAAGTGTTAGTATAAGAGACAGTATAACTAATAGCGTGTAAGTGTTAGTATAAGAGACAGTGTAACTAATAGCGTGTAAGTGTTAGTATAAGAGACAGTGTAACTAATAGCGTGTAAGTGTTAGTATAAGGGACACTATAACTAATAGCGTGTAAGTGTTAGTATAAGGGACAGTATAACTAATAGCGTGTAAGTGTTAGTATAAGGGACAGTGTAGCTAATAGCGTGTAAGTGTTAGTATAAGAGACAGTGTAACTAATAGCGTGTAAGTGTTAGTATAAGGGACACTATAACTAATAGCGTGTAAGTGTTTGTATAAGGGACATTATAAATAATACCGTGTAAGTGTTTGTATAAGAGACACTATAACTAATAGCGTGTAAGTGTTAGTATAAGGGACAGTATAACTAATAGCGTGTAAGAGTTTGTATAAGAGACACTATAACTAATAGCGTGTAAGTGTTATTATAAAGGACAGTATAACCAATATCGTGTAAGTGTTAGTATGAGGGACAGTATAACAAATACCGTGTAAATGTTAGTATAAGGGACGGTATAAGTAACAGCGTGTAGGTGTTAGTACGAGGGACGTATAACTAATACCGTGTAAGTGTTAGTATAAGGGACCGTATAACTAATATCGTGTAAGTGTTAGTATAATGGACGGTATAACTAATACCGTGTAAGTGTTTGTATAAGCAACAATACAACCAATACCGTGTAAGTGTTAGTATAAGAGACAGTATAACTTATACCGTGTACGTGTCAGTATAAGCGACCATACAACTAATACCGTGTAAGTTTTAGTATAAGGGTTAGTATAACCAATACTGTATAAGTTTTAGTATAAGGGATAGTATAACCAATACCGTGTAAGTGTTAGTATAAGGGATGGTATAACTAATAGCGTGTAAGTGTTAGTATAGGAGGCAGAATAACTTATACCGTGTAAGTGTTAGTATAAGCGACCATACAACTAATACCGTGTAAGTTTTGTATAAGGGATATTATAACCAATACTGTGTTAGTTTTAGTATAAGGGATAGTATAACCAATACTGAGTAAGTTTTAAATTACCAACATTTACAGCTGCATTATATTTAAGGGGCTGGGTGGTAAAATGGGGTGGGAGCGGCAGGTCCATAAAGTTGGATTGTGCTTTCAAATTGTTATTTTTGCGGTTGGAAGCAACACTCAGAGAAGAGTTAACTCATGATAAAGACTCGATTGACTTTTTAAAAATCATGTCATTGTGATTTTATATAAAACAGCTGCATTTACCAACCATTGCTAAGCAACCAAACACTTTAACATGGACACTGAAGAAAACAAACACGTTTTTGCATCGGGTCTGTTGAAGTCTGATAAGTCAGCCCCTCTCCCCAATTTTTTGTTGATACTGTGGGTTTGATGTCACATGTACATTAAAATGTACAATTTTGCTGCAGACACAGTTAACCAGAGCATACAGTTTAGACACCGGTATTTTGATGTAATTTGCATGGAATGGCCAGAGGACATAGGGTTATTTTATTCCACGCGGATTTACAAGTCGTCAAGTATAGGATCGGATCTGGAAATATTCTGTTCATATCTTCAACTGAGTTTAACTCAAGAGACGAAAGAAATACAAGTAAATGTCCAAAATGCTTGCTGACACATTAGGTTTTTTTAAAAATATTTTTTTTATTTATTTATGAATATGTGAAGTCAGACCCACAAGCAGTCCATCGGTATCTACACGGTTTAGGTGGGTTTGTGTATCGTACTAGGTGTGTTATAGCATATTCTCCGTGCAAATATTTATTTTAAAATATCGACGATTGACAAAATTACTGCTCATGCGGTATTGATAGTAAAAACGTGTTGCATAATTAGAAATAGCTCAGTATACGTGATTCCAATAATAGGTGTTAACGTGAAGTGGACTAAGTCGTATTTTGATATGCAATGCAGTAGTCAAAGAAGGGACTTTCCGGTCCAACTCACGTGTATAGTTTTCAATTTTTGGCAATTTTAGTTTCCTTTGTGGACTTTGACAAAATAGAATTTCGCAGGTAAGTTTGAAAATGTAACAATATCGAGGGAAAAAATTGCTGCTAAAAAAGTGCACATGTGAATACTGTTCCGTGAACAAATATGTTACTGTTTCTTACTCTATCCTTAACAGAAGCAAAACACAAAGAAATAAAAAAAAACAGAAAATAATCAAGAGAAAAGACCTTAAAATAATTTTGCTTTCTTTGGATGAAATTTAAAATAACGCTAGTCTAACAGATCCCTCGAGGGAAAACTGAAAAAGTAAAGATTTCCTTTTTTTTAAAAAGTTGTCATCAGGACTTTTTAGAAATGTTTAGTCATCAGGACTTTTGCATTGTTGCTCTGCTGATGCTTCCATCGAGTCAGCAGTCTTTGTGTTTTTTTATCTTTGGACTCAAGTCATCAGTCTTTGTTTGTATCTTACCACCCAAGTCAGCAGTCTTATAATTGTATCTTAGAACTCAAGTCAGCAGTCTTTGTGTTTGCGTCTTCCCACTCAAGTGAGCAGTACTTGTACCTGTATCTTCTCACTCAAGTCAGCAGTGTTTTTGTCTGTATATTCCCTCTCAAGTCAGCAGTCATTGTGCTTGTATCGTCTCACTCAAGTCAGCAGTATTTGAATTGTATCTTCCCACGCAAGTCAGCAGCCTTTGTACTTGTATCTTCTCACTCAAGTCAGCAGTATTTGAATTCTATCTTCCCACTTAAATCAGCAGTATTTGTGCTTGTATCTTCCCACCTACCTCAGTCGTCTTTGTGTTTGTATCTTCCCACTCCAGCCAGCAGTATTTATGCTTTTATCTTCACACTCAAGCCAGCATTATTTGTGTTTGTATCTTCCCACTCAAGCCAACAGTATTTGTGTTTAGATCTTCCCACTCAAGCCAGCAGTATTTTTACTTGTATCTTCCAAATCAAGTCAGCAGTGTTTGTGCTATTATCTTCACCACTCAAGCCAGCAGTATTTTACTTGTATCTTCCCACTCATTCAGTTGACTTGGTTCATGCATTTTCCCTCTTAATTTCGTTTTCTACCCTTTTAATTCTTCCATCAAATATGCCGCGATGAGTGATGGCTGATAAATATGAACATAACGGCATTCATACAGTTGTCTCCCACATATAAACCACAATATCATCTGGAATCAAAAGAAAGCAAACTGTATATTTATTGTATACCTTTCGCTTTCTCTGCCACTTTTACGTTCGTTTTGGAATATTGAATACAAGAATTTGGATTAACATGTTGAAATTGTCTCAGATCTAAAGGTCTATGTTCGCAGACAAACGATTACTTTGTTGTCCATACCAGTTTCTCTTAAGTCACGACAACCAAAAATGTGAAAATATTGCCAATGCCAGCTGGATCCTGGTTGTTTATAATTGGCTATACAAATGTAAGGCATTTTAAGACATTAAACCAGGACGACTTGTTAATAAAGGTCCAGCAGCTGAATGCATATAGTTACATGTCTACGGTCCCCTTGTTTAAAACTTTATTTTATAAACGGTTTGCTTCAAAATCAAACTTAACGCGAAGACGGGATCAGTTTCTATGCAAATCTCTCTCTCTCTCTCAGCTTCATTATACAGATGTGAATGTAGGCTGGTGTTATCAATCTCAATGTTGCTCGTTTGGGTCATACCGATTTATTTTCAGTGGGGCTAGTGACTGTGATTTTGTTGAGGAAACAGTTTCGGTCCTCAAGCTGCATAAAATGAATAATCTTGCTCTGAGTCAGAAAGAAGATTATATTCCATTATATTAGTCGATAAGCAGCTGAACTGAGGTGAGCGAAACATTGCCGTCCTAGTTTGGACGAAAATCTCAGCCGTCCCCATCTTCGATAAATTAGGTGGTTGATCCCTTATTGGATGCCATGCAAACTGACATGCTATATTTGTGATTTTGTAGATTCATTTAGTAGGTTTATACTACATCAAAGCTTTGAAATAAATGTATTAACTAAGATAAGTAAGTCATGTTTTTGTTATATGTATTTGGGTAAATAAACATGTGCGTGTTCCACTGCCCAGTTGCCTCTAAACATTCCAAACAATTATGAATGTAAGAAGGAACATATAAAGATGTCATCGCGTGCAAAATCGCCGTCAAATGTTAGAAAGTGAAACTGACAGACATTATTAACACACGTAAATGTCACAAACACCAGTAAGCACTGTATCTAGAAACAGTGACATTTGTTGGCAGTATAGTGTTTCAGTTTCAGCACAGTGACATGTTTTAACACACTAATTAAAGTTCTGTATATATTTCCTTCATTTTTCATATTTGTTGATGAAATTTAGTGAATTCATTATAAGTTAAGATGCGCCAAGACTACGTTACTTATGTTAAAGACTTACCTATAAAAAATAAGGTTATTTTGACCTTTCTAACACCAGTCGAGTCATCTTACACAAAAGCCAAGAGACTGAGCGCGATAAACATTTACATTTCTTGTTGACTCTTTAATATCGCTTTCTATTTGATCCTAGTAACATGTCAAATCTCCAGGAAAAATCAGGAAACAAATATTATTTTTTTATTTTCTAAGCGACTGAAACAACTGCTGATTGGCGTAATTAGTTTCAAGGTACACATAACGCCCGTAAATCTCGTAAACGTCCGCAAATATCTCAAACGACAGGGAAATGCCAGTACGTCACACTTTACCGGCCTTAGGCAATCAATAGCTCTTCTCTCTCGGGACGTTCAATATAGGCCGTAATTCTTCAATCTATCTACCTAATAATCTCTCTTTCTCACTCTCTGTATGTATGTATGTATGTATGTATGTATGTATGTCTGTATGTATGCATAGGTAGGTTGACAAAGGTGAGATATATCTTCCTAAAACATACGCACATGCAGACGATGGCTGTACGGACACATGAACTACATGAAGGAATACACTCGGAAAAAAAAACAATGGGATGAAATCCGTATACGAGCTGGCATAACGATGCCAAGGCCCTAATACAGTGAAATAATTGTAGTTGAAGCAATATATATTCCGTTAAGAATGTACGTACTCAACTATCTTATCACAGTTTGGGACATTAACAGTGGTCTTTTCAGCACTTTATCACAGTTTGGGACATTTACAGTGGCTTTTTCAGCAGTAAATGTCACAATTTATTCCTTTTACTGGCAACGCTGTTCTGAGAGTTGTCGATATGTCACAAATACCGCTGTATTTTTGAGATATTTACCGATGTTTGTATCGTCTACGGGGATTACATGTTTATTTCATAATATAATTTAGAGTACATTCTTCGAATGAGCTGATCAGGTTGCTTCGAGGATTTATAAAAAATAATATTTTTGTATTTTTTCCAAGAGTTTCGGCAAAACAGGTTACTGGCAAGAGTTATCTTAAATCAATTGTCTCGCATAGTGTGGGCATTGAACACTCGCAAGAACTATCTTAAATAATTTTCCTATCATAGTGCAGACACCGGACACCCGAAAGACTACAATAAATCAACTGCCACGAAAAATGTGGGCACCTTACACTTTCACGAACTATCTTTAATTAATTGTAACGCATAATGTAGGCACCGTACACTTGCACGAATCTTAAGCAATTGATAGAGAATCACAATGATGATACCGTTATAGCAATAGCGGCATTACAATAGCGACACCGTTATAGCAATAGCGGCATTACAATAGTGATACCGTTATTGCAATAGCGGCATTACAATAGCGATACCGATATAGCAATAGCGACAGTAAAATATTATCGTTATAGCAATAGCGGCATTACAGTATTGATACCGTTATAGCAATAGCGGCATTACAATAGTGACACCGTTGTAGCAATAGCGGCATTACAATAGTTACACCGTTATAGCAATAGCGGCATTACAATAGTGACACCGTTATAGCAATAGCAATAGCTGCATTAGAGTAGTGAAACCGTTATAGCAATAGCGGCATTACAATAGTGATACAGTTATAGCAATAGCGGCATTACAATATTGACACCGTTATAGCAATGGCGAATAAAAATAGTGATATGTTAAAGCTATAGTGACATTACAATTGATACCTGTATAGCTATATAGCGACATTACAGCATTTATACAGTAGTTATAACAATAGCAGCATTTGAATGATGATACCGTTAGAACAATAGCGGCGTTACAATAGTGATACCTTTAGGGCAATAACGGCATTATAATAGTGATACCGTTATAGCAATAGCGGCATCACAATAGTGATACCGATATGACAATATCGAATTACAATAGTGATATGTTACACCTATAGCGTTATTACAATTGATACTGTTATAGATATATAGCGACATTACAATAGTGATACCGTTATAGCAATTGCGGCATTACAATAGTGATCCCGTTATAGCAATTGCGGCATTACAATAGTGATACCGTTATAGCAATTGCGGCATTACAATAGTGATACCGTTTTAACAATAACGGCATTACAAATAGTGATACTGTTATACCAATAGCGGGATTACAACAGTGATACCGCTATTGCAATAGCGGCATTACAATTACAATAGTCATAGCAATAGCGGCATTACAATAGTGATACCGTTACAGCAATAGCGAATCACAATAGTGATACTGTTATTGCAATAGCTAATCACAATAGTGATACCGTTATTGCAATAGCGAATTACAATAGTGATACCGTTATTGCAATAGGTAATTACAATAGTGATACCGTTATTGCAATAGCGAATTACAATAGTGATACCGTTATTGCAATCGCAGCATAACAGCACTGATACCGTTATATATGTAGCTGTTTAATTCACAATACTGTCTCTTTTAGATTTTCACTTCGTAGAGAAATAAAGTATTTGTTGATTATATTAAACTTGTTGGTTTCGCTTTTTTTGGGGGGTGGGGAGGGTATAAATGTAAGACCTAGACTCCTAATATACCTCAGACGAAGACGCCTAACAATTTTACTGCCATCACTCTTAATTTGAAGTCGAAACTAATAATCCGTTTGTTCTGTCATGGTAAATCGGATGGATTTTTTTAATTTTGCTAAGTAAATTAGATGTTACGGATTTTGAACAAGTGCGTGCTGACAGCATTTAGCGCTGTGTATGATTTATAGATAAATAGGGATATACATTGCTACATACCAGGCATGTACATTCCTTTGACTGTATAAGTCGTCATAATGTATTGACATCTTTTTATATTGGAATATCGTTCTACATGTCATTCCTCATTATGCACGCAGATCCATGAAAATGTTAGACACAATCCCTAACGTAAGTGCTTTTATTACATTAGGGATACAATATGATACAATATAAAGGGTAATGTTTTACCGTCTTTTCTATAGTGTCGTCGTGGAAACGAAGGTTGGTTTTTTTTTTTTTTGTTGCCTATTTAAATTTTCCAGGCTTAGTGACAAAGGGAGAGAAAACACAAGCGTGTATGTAAATATGCGTTTGCTACTTTGGGGTTTTCAGAGGGAGTAACAACTTCCTAAACATTAATATAAAAATTATTGTTGTTAGCAGAATGTGAGAATATTCTGTAAATGCCATATGCATAGTATTTGTGGCTTAATGGCAAAGGATATAAACACAGCTAAAGTTGAGAATTATATATATATATATATATATATATATATATATATATATATATATATATATATATATATATATATATATATATATATATATATATATATATATATATATATACATATATATACACACACAGAGAGAGAGAGAGAGAGAGAGAGAGAGAGAGAGAGAGAGAGAGAGAGAGAATTATAAATATACAACAAAAAGAACGGATAGTGATATCACTGGATTCTATAGAACAATGCTTGATAAAAGTAGGCAGAATTAATATTTTTAATACAAATAATACTATCATACAGGTTAGAGAATTTTTAATTCGTACTGTACGGAGATTTGCACCCAGGTCCGCGGGTAAACGGCACTCGTCGCCTTGCCTGCACACACGAACCCATATTCCCTCACGACTAAGCACGCATCACCGAAAAAGGATGCTACTCATTCGATGTTATATGCACTCGTGTGTAGCAGACACACTCGCATAATGCTTTCTTCGAGATATATATATATATATATATATATATATATATATAGAGAGAGAGAGAGAGAGAGAGAGAGAGAGAGAGAGAGAGAGAGAGAGAGAGAGAGCGAGCGAGAGAGAGAGAGAGAGAGAGAGAGAGAGAGAGTGTGTGTGTTTGCAAGAACCCAAAACTAACTGCTTGCCAAATTGTATCCCGGTGAATATTGCTATAATTTATACTAATTGCAAATGGGCAACTTACAAAACTATTACCTCTCAAGCACTCTGTATTTTGTGAAAAATCTGATAATGAACTGGCATTATTATTTTTAATAAAGAGATCCAGAATACTGCCTGTAGTTTTTGCTTTAGACGTTCACTCAGCAATAAAACATGAGAGTTTATATTGACACTGGTGTCTGAATCCTGGTACTTTAATTTTGATAGTCTCAGTCCGCATCCTCTATACCCCGTTACAAATAAAAAATAAAAGTATCTGGATTTCTTAAGCAGCACACGTCTAGAGTGAAATTATAGTTTTCAATCTAAAAACATTGCATGCACATTTCGTTTTCAATCTGAAAAATGAAAATCGATTTACAAACAACATGCCCCTGAGAATGCGTGCTCCCAGTTTCTAATGGACCCTAATTTAGCAGATAATGAACTGTAACGCTGCGGTAATCATGTGTCATTAAGTGCAATGAAAAAGACAGGGTAATATTTGTATAAGAATTCGTTTCTAAAGATCCCAATCAATTATTTCTGTATCAAAGTACGCGTTTTCCCGTGGTTAATGTTGCTCAACCAACATATCAACCGCTTCGTTTCAAAAACGTTTGCGCCCATTGCGGTTGAAATTCCATATCTATACAAGAAATGACCACCACTAAAAGTATGAAGGTTTAAAGTCTCGGATGTGAAGGTGTTGTGTATCTTAGAGTTAATTTAATCGTTTGTTTGTTAGTGTTAAATTTTTATTATTCCATTACATGATATTGTAATGCAACTTTATTTACTGGAATAGAGTTCAGTTTTGACAGTTTTTATTTTTTTATTTTTCAAAGTAAACAACTAATAATAGAAACTTTGTATATAATGTTGAAGTAGTTCCTTATCTTGAATCGGAACCAGTGATGGTTTCTAGTATTAAAAAAACGATTGTTATATTATATTTTTTTAGAATTCTTTCTCAGAGTAAGATTCATATATTAGATTCAAGGCAACATATGGCCTACGTGTCAAATAAGATGTATCAATTGTTATAAATTCTGGTTTTTCCATAAACTGACCCACCTCCGGCCGGGCATGTGTTTTGCGTTGTAGCTAGATTTATTATTGATGTTTTCAGAACTAAAAGTGATTCTTGCCAAGTCAAAGTGTATTATGTTGTGACCAGTTTTGGAGCTAATTATTTTATTTTTCTTCAAATTATTTGGATTATGAAAGATTATTTTTCCATGGAAATACTTATGCTCTAAATTAATTCTTGGACAAAGACAGTTATCGAAGTTTTTTTAGAATTCAAACTGGAAAATTATTTTCTGTGATTAAACAAAGAACTGTTCACACATCAGTACGACGCTGACCACTGCATATGTCATCGCCTTCCATTCTGGATTACATCAGGATTCGAACTCACTTTCATTAGAACTTTTTATTACTAGAATTTCTATTATTTAATTCTTTGATTATTTTTGGATTTGAATCGTAAACCCGTATTTTCTTTTTCTCTTCTCATTTTTACCTGTTCTTCTAGGGAAATACATTATTTGTTAAAATTTACAACGTTTGTTGTTTAAGCTCTTTTCTTGTTACCTTTTTTAAGAGCCTAAACACGTAACAAAGGTAAAATCTCAGATGTGAAGGTAAAATCTTGGATATTAAGGTAAAATCTCGAATGTGAAATCCCGGATGTGAAGGTCTAATCTCGAATCTCGAATGTGAAGGTAAAATCTCGCGTCATTACACAGGTACACACAATCAAAACGGATAGGTGATTTAAGATATAACGATAGTCTCTATTCTCTAAGCATGTATTTCATGTTTTGCTTATATCAATACTTTTCCAGCCAGATTTCCAGTCGTGACTATGACATCGTAACTAACAAGATATTATTTTTCTAAACGAGCAAGATAGAAATGGCGAGACTGTAAAGCTCTAAAAATTGCATTCTATAAACACATACCTATTGCATTACGAACATAATCTCCCAGATCCATTACTCCGGCCCCAGTGTCTCTTCCATTCATGCATTTTAAAATGCACGTTGCTAGGAAGGTCGGTTTGTTCGAAAATGTTGCAACTTACGTAAATATAACGATAAAAAACAATCGAACAGACTTTGTTTTTCAAATAATGCATTACTGAATTAAATAGCAATCGAACAAACGTTTTTACTCAAATAAGGCTTGACTGAATTAAATAACAATCAAACAAACATTTTTATTCAAGTAAAGCATGACTGAATTAAAAATAACAATCGAACAAGTTACGCAATCTCTCACCGTATCGCCCCCTCCTTCCAAACTAACACAAAATGGCAGAAAATAAGACATAGTGTACTGCATAGTGACGCTTTAAAGAAACACATACACTATCTATTTAACTGACATCGTTGTGACTAATAAAAAAATTTAAACAAATATTTTCAAATATTTAAAAAAAATTATTACAAACCAAATGCTGGTGGCAACACATGGAAATAAGTGATTTCATGCTATTTCTCTATGGACAATGTATTTTTTTATTACTTCTGTCATCTTAAAATTTCTCCACTGGTACCCGCCATTCTACGGTGTGTGCATGACTTCATGCGTAAAGCATCATGGGATGCCAGAGTACCAGGCTAGGGAACAAATAATCCGGACGACTTAAACAACCGTTACAGTACTCACAAATGGATTACAGCTCTTGGCTACCAGTTTCTTTTAAAATAAACTTCATCTGCGCTTGAACAAAGCACTAAGCTGACTGAATACAGGATCTAACCGTATTCAAACCAGATTCCTATACACAGTAAAAGGCTTGACAAAGACGTAACCATGTTAAAACCAGATTGCTGCACATTGTGAAACGCATAACACAGAACCTAACCATATTCAAACCAGATTGCAATACATTGTATAACGCTGAATACAACACATAACCATATTCAAACCAGATTGCTACACCTTGTAAAACGCTTAACACAGGACCTAACCATATTCACACCAGAAGGCTAAGGTATTCAACGTTTAATTCAGGACCTAACCATATTCAAACCAGGTTGATATACACTGTAAAACGCTTGATTGCTATTACATTGATGTTTTAACTGTTATTGGATTGTTGATTTGTTTGGTCTTGCTTTGCCGTGTTGATTTCAGTTGTTTAGTTGTCGTTTACATTTCTGTGGCTTATTTGATGTTTTTGATTGCTGAAGGAGTTTTAAGGATATATTTTATATAAATCGCTCCTTTAAATGACTGAACAAGAATTTTTGGCCAGGTATTGCCTGGATGAAGTCTATTAGAAAAATATGGCACGGTATGGATCGGATTTCCTTTATCTTAACTTATGATCTTTTATCTTGAAAACCTTAAATATTCACCTTATTATCCTGTGAAGGTTTCAACACACACACACACACACACACACATATATATATATATATATATATATATATATATATATATATATATATATATATATATATATATATATATATATATATATATATATATATATATATATATATATATAATATTATCGTTTGTAGCCCACACATTTTCTTGTAAATAATTATAAATTTGCTTAATAGCCTATAATGACTACTATAACAATGAAATACCCCGGGTATAATTTACGCTTACATATATTTTACATAAAATAACAGAGATCGTTTTGGCTCATCGATTCTAGGTCAGTACAAATATTTTCCAGTATCAGCAACAGGTTGAAAGAAACAAGTTGAAACATAATAAAGTTAAAGGTTTAATTCGTGTACAAACAGACGTGTAAAGTTTTGCAGACATAACCGTTTTTCTATTTTATTTGTTTGTCTTGTGTATGTTTTGCATTTGCATTTGAAAAAGACTCATTAAAGAGTCGAAAGCGTTCAGGCTAGTTAGATACTAATTTCGCACTGTTCGTTGTCAGTTTATTGCGTTTTTATCTTAATCAATCCCTGACACACGTGAACCCTTGCTGGATCCAGTGCACTTGGATGGATTGTTATATATATGTGTGTGTGTGTGTGTGTGTGTGTGTGTGTGACATCTGAAAAACATAAACGTGCTCATCCGATTATAGTATATGCGAACACTAGAACTATTTGCTTATGTACCATATGCTATTTCAAAGAACACCTATCAGTTTACCTGAGATTCAGTGGCAAAATCTAATGGGCGATGAAATGATGGGGCATGACAAAGATTGTATTCAATAATATTGGCTTAGAAAGATCGATCTGACGTCTAATAACATTTGTTTTTATTTTTCATAATTCATCAAACATTTTCTCAAAGCAACAGCTGTTTATTGAATTTAATATAATTATACAGCTGTTTTTTGTATTTAATATAATTATACAGCTGTGCAAATACTCCTTTTTGTATGCCCTTAGTCAGTTGTAGCTTTGAGTGTATATATATATAATGTCGCGTGGAACGATGGAATCTCATTATTAGTGAAGGCCACGTTTACCTGATAGAAATTCGAAATGCACGTGCCATTTGTTTTGTGCGTAGTATAAAATAGAACATTAAATGAAAATGAAAACAAATGGGCATTTCAGACTTTAAAGACTTATATGAAATATTTGAATATATGTATTTATGTAGAAAACAATCTTAGGGAGACTTTGACAAGTTTGTAGATAGGTGTCTGTTATAATAGCCTTCAGAGTAGTGTAAGATTTCAACATGATTTCAGGTACATTGAACATTAAAAAAAATAGCGTCATGAAGTGTGTTGTTTATTTTCCTAATCTAACTGAATTCTTTAAATGTCCTTATAAATAGTTTTTTTTTCTCATCACGACAGCGATAGGACATACTATTATCCTTGTACATCCATCCGTACGTTTGTTAATCATTCGTCCCCTACACTGGTAAAATTTGTGTTTAGGTCGCTTTTGAGTTAATGTGGTTGCGTATCCGTGTTCCAGCAACACATTGTTATCGTGTAATATTCAATTTAAATACACGGGATCAATCATTTGCATTATATTTCACACAGTTTGTCAATTATTTCATATTCTGTATACATTATTTAATATATTTTATACTTTAATACATATATTGTATACAGTATTTCATATATTCTATACATGTTTTAATCTATTGTGTATTTAGAGCGTCCGCCTCAGATGCGGGAGGTCGTGGGTTCGATCCCCGACTGAATCATACAAAAGACTTACAAAATTGGTACTAACAGCTGTCTCGCATGGCGCTCAGCATGAAGATTTTAGTGTTAGGACCGGTCGGCCTTGTATCAGGATAATGTGACTGGGTGGGACATCATGCTACATGTCTGCGGCATGATGCCCCAGTGCTAGACATCACTATAAATTGTCACTTCGCAGACATCGTAGCGATATGACTGAAAAATTGTTAAAGCTACATTAAAAATCAAAATCACACTCACACACACACAATCTATTGTGTCCGTGATTTCATATATATTTTCTAAGAGATTATTTGTATCGTTATGTGATCTGTATATGAATTATATTTTTTTTCCAGGTAAGTACTGATGCCGCTATGTGTAGACCTAACTATGCACGTGAGTATAAAATTAATTTTAATATCTAATAATGAAGGTAGACAATACATAGAACGCTTCCATCATTTTAGTTAATAATCGTATACAATAAATTCGTTCTACAGAATACCATCAAAGGGAAAATACAGATTTTTCTTCTGTAGAGAGCTGCATATACAAACCTGATTAAAATTCAGTGTCCTTTTTTTTAGCGTTTGGAAATCCTAACACTTTCGAGTCTGAATGTTTGAGCTTGTGGATGAACCTATGAAAATCTGTAACGCTTCTTTCTATTGGTTGAGAGTGAACATTTATTCTCAGATTTCCACGCCAGGTGTCTTTTGTATAAAGGATGGCTTCAATTGAGAGTGTCCTTTATGTAGCGGATATCCTTATCAAAGGTTTCAATGTATTGTGGACGTGCTATATAGTGAAATCTGTTTACACCCAAGTGTAATTGCTTTTCCGCGGTAATCCATCCGATTTAAGGTAATCCATCCGATCTAAGGTACCATTGGGTGATCAATTTGCACATACAGTTGTTGATATTTTGATCTTTTGTTTTGAATCGTGAAGTGATTATTAATGGGTCCGTGAAGTTTTAGGAAAAGGTCCGTGAAGTTTTTTGAATGGGTTCGTTAAGTGATTATAAATGGGTCTGTGCCGGTAAACTGTCACCTTTTTTTTACTTCTAATTTTATTTAAAGTTAGCAAATATCAACACAGAAGTATCCTGGCAGCCAGGTGTCAATAAATGGAAAAATGTACACATCTTCTTTTCCTAGTAGCATTTATCTTAAAGCTATTCGGGGCTAGAACCGTCCTCAGAAGTTTGGGTACTTTTGTTTTTAAAAAATTGACCCTTAGTGATTATGTTCTGAAAAATGAGATGAAATATCGAAACGCAAGTTTTCTTTCAAGAACCTAGAATAGGACCATTCTATTTGCACGTTGCTAAGATAACGTGTGGTCAGCCGTGTCTGTTTGATCATCCTTGTCTGTCCATGTGCCCGAGCGTTTGGCTGTGCGCGTATTTTTCAGTCTGTTCTTTTCTGTAAAATGAATTCTGTCTACGCCGATTGCAAGAGAGTATTTCTGCTCAGTATGACGAATCACGACAGTATATAAACTGAAACGACCTTGTCGAATTTTGATAGATGGCCCAATGGTTGGAAGCAGCAGTAAGAAGAGAGAGAGAGAGAGAGAGAGAGAGAGACTCTAAATCAAATGGGTTATTGGGTTATTTTTTTCTGTTGCTTTCACTTCTAAAACCTTTTCATTCTGAAAGCGGTTTTGTCACAGATTGAAGGTCATTACATAACCCGGTGCTTCAAATTGACCTTGTATTACTTTTAACCTCATTGATCATTTTTGAGGCATCTTGACTTAATGTCTTGAAAAGAAATGAACCCAGATTTCATTTGTATGAAGAAAAAAAACGAAGATCCCAAACGAGGTTGCCGTATACCAAGCCTATGTATGTGTGTGTGTGTGTGTGCGTGTGCGTGTGTGATTTGGATTTTTAACGTAGCTTTAACAATTTTTCAGTCGTATCGCTACGATGTCTGCATTGTGGCAGTATATAGTGATATCCAGTCCTAACCCTAACCACTTAATGCTGAGCGCCAAGCGAGGCAGCTGTTAGTACTATTTTTATAACTCTTTGGTATGACTCGACCGGGGACCCACGAAAACACGACCTTTCGCATCGGAGGCGGATGCTCTAACCACTAGGCCACCGGAGCGGTCAATCAAGCCAGTAGTTGAGCTTGATTTAAGTTTATATGAAGAAAAATAAGTATTCTCACGTTCAGCTGAACAAGCTTCTGTCAGCCATGTTGCTAACGATACACGAAATACGAACAAGTACTCTCTGCTATAGAGACTCTGCTTTCATACTCACACCCTTTGCACTAATAGAGACTCTGCTTTCTTACTCACGCCATTTGCATTAATACAAAATTTACATTTACTGCATGACACTTCTTTAATTTAAGCAACAAATTTAGACTCTTCTCTTGTTTTTCCTTAAAGTAAATTAAATTAAATTAAAGTAAATTAATTTCAATATAACTTTTTTTTGTGACTCAACAGAAGGAAGGTTAGGTACGTACATTCCACTTAATTCTTTTATGATATAGGAAAATCTCATTTATTCTCTTTCTGAAAGTATGGTGTGCATGTAAGGTTCCCACTTAATGTGTAACTGCACTTAAAGTTTGTAACTATAATGTTTTTGGTTTTTGTCAGTTAAACAATCTTTGTACTTCAGATTTGTTTTGCACAAAATTATGTTCTTCAAATGATATGACGTAATAATGACGAAATAATGTATGCAGGGAATAAAAGGATTTTAAAAAGAAAAACTAGTTTTTCGCTCTTAAAAATACTCGGCACAGAAGCCAGCTGCCTGGCATGAATAAATAATAACAAAATTCCTCGGCATACAACCAGGTTTCTTTCATGAATATTAAATAACTGTATGCCTCGGCACGCAAAAATTGGCATGGTATGAATAATCGATAAGAAAAATGCATTGGCATAGAACAAGTTACCTGGCATGAATAATTAATAACAAAATGCCTTGGCATACAACTGAGTTGCCTGACATGAATAAATAATAACAAAATGTCTTGGGATCCAGCCCTATTGCCTGACATGATTAAATAATGATTTTCTTATATCTCGCATGCAATCCAGTTCTCTGACTGGAATAAATAATAGCAAAATGTATCGCATGCAGTCCAGTTGCCTGCCATGAATAAATAATAGCAAAATGTCTCGCATGCAATCCAGTCGCCTGCCTTGAATAAATAATAGCAAAATGTCTCGCATGTAGTCCAGTTGCCTGCTATGAATAAATAATAGCAAAATGTCTCGCATGCAGTCCAGTTGCCTGCCATGAATAAATAATAGCAAAATGTCTCGCATGTAATCCAGTCGCCTGCCATGAATAAATAATAGCAAAATGTCTCGCTTTCAACCCACTTGCTCGACATTAATAGCCAATAACAAAAGATATCGGCATTCAACCCAGTTGCCTGACATTAATAAATAATTAAAAAAATCAATAGTATTTCGCGTTAAAAAAAAGGTATGTACGCGTATTGTATCACGATTACATTGATTGATGCTAATCAAAAAGCATCTGATATGGTTTTGTCTGGCTTGCAAATGAAACCCAGTATGTCAGTATGGGGAATGACTGAACGTATCAAGTCATCAAATTTCCGATTCTTCCTCACAACATCTACTTTATGGTGATTTATGTTATTTGTATTCCACTATTGTATCTGTTTATCCAAGTACAGGATTACCCATCATTTATGTTTTTGCATATATGTTAATTCTTCACCGAAAAAAATGTCGATAAGCCATACTTGTAGGAATTGTGCTATATCAGATGATTGCCTTTTGTGTTTTTTTAATAATCTATTTTTTCGTTAAGGCTTACAGAATTTTTTTGTTATTTAATTTACAAGATTTCGAGTAAGCTTGATGAATTCCCCTTTTTTTTAAAAAAAAAAAAAAAGTTTATTATCAACCATCCTGCTACTAATAAATATGGTTCGTTAACAATACTATTGCCAATTCAAAAATGTGAACATACGAACGATGTGGTATAAGGGAAATAACTCATGAGATCCCACTGGCTTACGCGTTCTTCTGTTGAGCTGTTGAGCCCCACGCGCTTCATACAGTTCAAGCCTTTTCAGAATCTGTCGCTGCCATATGGCTGTTTTCAACGTTTTATTTGACGTAATAATAATAATAATAATAATAATAATAATAATGATATAACAGCAACAGCAAAAACAACAATAACAACAACAACAACAACAATAATAATAATAATAATAATAATAATAATAATAATAATAATAATAATAATAATAATAATATTATTATTATTATTATTATTATTATTATTATAAATTAAAAACCATCTGTTAGAAAGCAAACATACTTGTAGTTAGTAAAGAATATAACTCTAAAGGAAATCAAAACAAATATTAAAGAGCTAGTATACACCAGTAATATTAGATAAATCATAGCTACCACATATAACTGTTACGTGGAAATAACATTAGGATTGTTAACTAAAATACCTGTGGAGTTATATTGTTTTTTTAAAAGCTAAAGCATTAGTTAAGTGTTTACTATCATGATGCAAGATTCCACAAAATTGTACTGCGTAAGCAAAAGGTTTCTGAAAACACTAATTTCAAACTTTTATGTGTGTGTGTGTGTGTGTGTGTGTGTGGTATTGCTCTCACTTGACCGTGTACACTTTAAGCTAACAATCGTTACAAACATAAAAACATCAAAATACTCTAGCGCATAATAAATGAAGACTTTGAAAATCAAAGAAACTTTCCCAAAAAAATAACGTAGTCATTAAATTAGTATTCATCTACAAGTTTTAAAAATAATGTAGTCTTTAAATTGGTATTCATCCACTAGTGTTAAAAATGATGTAGTCTTCAAATTAGTATTCATCCACCAGTGTTAAAAATGATGTAGTCTTCAAATTAGTATTCATCCACCAGTATTAAAAATGACGTAGTCTTTAAATTTGCATTCATCCACCAGTGTTAAAAATGATGTAGTCTTCAAATTAGTATTCATCCACCAGTGTTAACAATGATTTAGTCTTCAAATTAGTATTCATCCACCAGTGTTACAAATGATGTAGTCGTCAAATTAGTATTCATCCACCAGTGTTAACAATGATTTAGTCTTCAAATTAGTATTCATCCACCAGTGTTAAAAATGATGTAGTCTTCAAATTAGTATTCATCCACCAGTGTTAACAATGATGTAGTCTTCAAATTAGTATTCATCCACCAGTGTTAAAAATGATGTAGTCTTCAAATTAGTATTCATCCACCAGTGTTAACAATGATTTAGTCTTCAAATTAGTATTCATCCACCAGTGTTAAAAATGATGTAGTCTTCAAATTAGTATTCATCCACTAGTATTAAAAATGACGTAGTCTTTAAATTTGCATTCATCCACCAGTGTTACAAATGTAGTCTTCAAATTAGTATTCATCCACGAGTGTTAAAAATGATTTAGTCATCCACCAGTGTTACAAATGATGTATTCTTCAAATTAGTATTCATCCACCAGTGTTAAAAATGATTTAGTCTTCAAATTAGTATTCATCCACCAGTGTTACAAATGATGTAGTCTTTAAATTAGTATCCATCCACAAATGTTAAACATAACGTAGTCGTTAAATTGGTACTCATTCACAAGTGTTAAATATAACGTAGTCTTTAAATTAGTATTCATCGACCAGTGTTAAAAATAATGTAGTCTTAAAATTATTATTCATCCACCAGTCTTGAAAGTAACGTAGTCTTTTAATTAGTATTCATCCACAAGTGTTAAAAATAATATATTCTTTAAATCAGTATTCATCAACCAGTGTTAAAAATAAACGTAGTCTTTAAAATTATTATTCATGCACCAGTGTTAAAAATAATGTAACTGCTAAAACAATTATTACATCTAAAGTTACAATGGTTGCTCTTTTCTCTGTAAGTTGTACAGTCTCTATATGTAAGTTGTACATGCTTAATACGTAAGTTGTACAGTCTCTATATGTAAGTTGTACAGTCTCTATACGTAAGTGGTATATACTCAATACGTAAGTTGTACAGTCTCTATACGTAAGTTGTACAGTCTCCGTGCGTAAGTAGTACAGTCTATATACATAAGTTGTACAGTCTATATACGTAAGTTGTACAGTCTCTATACGTAAGTTGTACAGTCTCTATACGTAAGTTGTGCAGACTCTATACGTAATTTGTAGTCTCAATACGTGTTGTACAGTCTCTATACGTAAGTTGTACAGTCTCAATACGTAAGTTGTACAGTCTCTATACGTAAGTGGTACAGTCTGTATAAGAAAGTTGTACAGTATTTATATGTAAGTTGTACAGTCTCTATACGTAAGAAGAATTACAAGGTCCCCCCCCCCCCCGACACAATACAGCAGTAGATAAAACCTAGCTATATTTTAGTCCGAGGTCATCGATATTTTGTGATTAATATGCAACATAGTCAGTCAATATTTTGTGATTAATATGCAACATAGTCAGTCAATATTTTGTGATTAATATGCAACATAGTCAGTCAATATTTTGTGATTAATATGCAACATAGTCAGTCAATATTTTGTGATTAATATGCAACATAGTCAGTCAATATTTTGTGATTAATATGCAACATAGTCAGTCAATATTTTGGTCCAATACTGCAAGCTAAGAAACACGCTTGGCTAAATCTTCCCATTCTACACTTAAAGACATTTTAGAAGAAATATAGTCCCATCTGAATCGAATACGAATTATCAAACGTACGAATACCACCAAATGTAAACCATGGTGGTGGTTGCATTATCGCATCTAAGGGAGGTAACCCCTTTTGAGGAGCTTCTTTGAAGAAGGCTACTTCCCTTACTCCGTGTCAGAAGAGCGGTTCATTATCTGGCACCCCGCCCCCCCCCAAAAAAAAACAACAACAACAAACAAAAAATATATAATAAAAATAACAAAATGAAACAACCCAAACAAAACACGTAGCGTAGTGATATATTTGTTAAAATGAGATTTTCGAATCATCTGCCATATTTGTATTCCCTTTCCCGTAAGACTTCGGAACCACTCAAAGATTTTGACCACTTGACGTGTTATGACATTTGACTGTCACAGTAGTCTTCCTCTGATGGAAAGCTAGATGCTGTTTCTTTGAAACGTTATCCAAACTGGACTGGACCATATCCTGATAACTTTTAATATAGATACTATTTGATACAGTGTTGATATAAGTCATTGGCGTACTAAGGGTAAATGGCTCCCGGGGCGACGATGATGGCCCAAAGGGGTTTTGGCCCCCGAAGACCTCTGGCTCCCGGGGCAACTGCACCGCCTCCCCCTCCCCCTTCCTGGTTACTGATAGAAGTCATGGGAGCATTGTTACTACAGTGCATCAGTCAGGTCACATCAAGCTCCCAATTCCGTTATCACGACCGAATGTATTGGTCAGGACCAAGGGGTATATATAACTCTTACAGATAATATAAATCTAAGAAGACAGTCTTTAGAAACATGCATTAAACAGTTATGGAAAAATTCATGGGGGAAGTATACGAATAAATTGGGAGAAAAAACCACGAATATAATTTAAAGCATTTCGGGAATGTCATCAATGTTTAGCGAGGTAGACGATATTTACAGGTTTGTTAGGGAGCATCTATTGATGGGTTTGTGTGCGTGACGAAGCTTCCATTGGGAATGGCTCTACAATACATTATCAAGGCATACACACGCGAACCATAGTTTGATGAAATATTTTATGCCTTTATACAGCGGGGATTTAACCAAGCTCTGCAAGATGGTGCAGACCATATTGACGCCTTACTGAACAGTATCAGTGTAAGTGAAGTAAGATAAATCATTAAACGTCCAAAGAAATACAATCATCGAATTTGCAATGCAGATTTTGAATATGGCAGCGACACCCTGACAGTGTGTACAAAATTATTTTATAAGATTATTATTCAGCCTTACACACCTGTAGATTGCAAAAATGGTGTAGTACTATCGCTGTACAGATGTAACAGAAAGCCAAAGAACTCCCTCGAATGTACAGGCCTGAAACTTTATTAAGAATTTCTCGGTTGAAACGGAGTCACTGATCGTAGCGCTTAAAATTACCTCCCTTAGCTCCAATGCGCTTGCCCACAACATATTTCCAGTTCCGGATAGTTCAGAATTTCGCACCGCTTCACGCTCGGTTAGCGAGACATAAAGTCAAAAACGGAAGAATCCTAGGTGTACTTACAGATCATTATGGTTAAACCAATGAATAAATATGTCTAACATCTTTTGTTCATATCTGGAGAATAATTATAGACATTACATCAGATAATTAGATTCAGTGTCCATGCTTACATTATATCGGGTAATTAAATAATATTTACTGTCCATACTTAAATTATATCAAATAATTAAGTTAAATATACTGTCCATATTTATATTATACCAGATAACATAGATTCATTATCAATAATTTCAGATACGATTGTAGGAACATTTCATTTTGCTGTCTGATTTTAAACATTTATTTGCAATTTTTGTCTGCATAACTTAAACAAAAACCATCTCAACAATTTGCAGTTTTCATACGTTGATATATCCTTCTTTCTCATTTATTTTCTCAAGGCTAATAGTTCGTTTATAACACGAGTTAAGAAAGTTATAACACGAGTTCGAATCGAAAATTAAAACACGAGTTCGATACGTCAGGTGATCTGTAATGCTGGATATTTTAAACCAGACAAGTTTCTTTTTTTTTTTTTTTTTTTTTAAAAATGGAACACAGTATATTAATGTATTCAGAGGAAGTTAACAAAGCAATAATGATATTAGCTATCATAAAAATAAAGGATTGTAATTATTGCAGATGATATATTTGTTCATATTTGGGTGAAAATATCGTACAATATTCAGATTAATTAACATGCCCAATGACGTCTTTTTTGTTTCAGTTTCTTTTTGGTGAGAGGAGAGGGATTCTCCCATCTTTAAACAAACAAAAAACTATTTCTGCATATACATATTATTTTCTCGCTATGTCCAGTCAAATATAGCCATGCATTCCTTCGTACTCTAAAAATTCCAACCGTTCAAAGAAATACAATTAAAATAATCACCAAGGAGACTCGTACGTGCGCTTGTCTGTTCAAGCGTGGATGATATTTGTGCATTTAGAAAGATAATATATCCTTCCTAGAGATAACTCAAGTTATTTCATGAAACATATAATGAACATTAATATAAATGTAAGAGTCTAAATCAATTATAAAAGAACCATAAGAGGTTCGAATTTTTTTTATCGTTATCGTTCAACCTCCAGTATTCTTCAAGCGAGATAAATTGCAATAACAATCTTTTTACGCATCGATACACTTTCGCACAATCAAATAATACAAACTAGAGCATGAGGTAGTAATGGAAAGATAATGAAGTTCTGAAATGGGCAGAGAACATTTATTTGAAAGCTGGGAACAGCGCAAATTAGTGAAAAAAAATAAAAGATGTAAAACAATTCATCCAATATTGACATAATTTCTTTTTAAGCTAGTGAGATGTCGATCTTGCTTGCGGACTGTGAGCGTTCTGTCACATTTTTTATATATATCTACTTCTGTCATCTGTATTGATCGAACTGTCCGGAAGTGAGTTGTACCTAGACGCCCTCTGGTGTTTGCAATGGGAGATAATAACCGTGAAATGGTCTATTGCCTGTTATCTACAAAACGTTGGGGAAAATTATTCCTGGAAGTCTGGTGACTTGGCTCAACGGTATTAATTCATATATTCTTCGTTAAACAGCAGCATGGTTACGAAAAGGGTATAGGACACACGGTACTAATGAAATGGAAAAATGGGAACCAGTATGGAAATGATGGAACATAAATAAGAGTATATATGGATTTGGTTGACCAGGACTGGTTATTAGTTTAAATTGTATTTTAGGGAAAAGAATCTTTTGAGAGCTTATCCTAGTTGTAAGTGAAAAAAATAGAGACATTGTTTGAAACACTCATTACTAAAATTAGGACCTGACTCTCTGGTGCGTAGTTGAAAGCACATGTTTCAAACACATGCAAGTCCAGCAAATGCCGCGGCTCATATCCCTTCCTCTTCAGTCTACGCAGAAGTTGACATCCAGGTTTCATCTATACTGACAAATATAAGTTAGATCATGAGCACTCAAATATTTTAAGTTATTGAATTATTAATATCATGGTGTTTGCATGGGTTTACTATTGGAACTGAATTAGTACCGTGAGTCCTTTAGTCGGCACAATATCGGATTGGTCGCTGTTTAATCAGTACAATATAACGTAAACATGGGTCCTTGCGTTTTTTTTTATTGCATTTCTTGATGCAAAAGACATTTTTGATAACGTGTGGCACAAAGGGTTACTTTTTAAATTATTGACGTCTGGAATTATCGGTTAATCCCTTTTTACATTTTTAAATATGTACATTAATCTACACAGCAAAATCGTTGTCATTGGGCATTTTTGTCCGTTATGGTTCCCAGTTAAATCAGGAGTGTTGTTGTTGTTGTAGGGTTTAGCGCCATTTATCAGCACAAGATAGGCTATACATGGCGGCCAGTATAACTGGTGGAGGAAGAACCACCGACCCACGAGAAGCTACTGGCAGGCTTTCTCACGTACCCACGCTAGCCGAGCATTGGACTTGAACCCACGCAGACAGAGGTGAGATGGCAATGATCCGGAACGGTGAGCGCTTTAGACCACTCGGCCACTCGGGGCCACACACCAGGAGTGAGACAAGGGGGCGTTTTGTGAACCTACAATATTACTTGTTGCTTGAGTTAGAGAAAAGTGGATCTTGGAACAAAGATTAGACCCATAACTGGGGGAAATTCCACCTCAGCTGATATTCCACTTTTGTATACTTATTCTAACAATCCACAAAGCTGATATCGCTGCAGTAACAAGTGGTGATTAGAGCTTAGTATCACAAAGTCATACGTTGTTATTTTTATTCTGCTATACAATAAGTATGTCAGTATGAAATGGTATCTTAGATCGTCATATTTGCCGATTGCTGATTGTGCAACACATCTGGGACGCCAGACTAACTGGAAGCTTACGTGACATGAAGCAATAGTCAAAACGTGCAAGAAAGGCAAAATTCTTGTCACGGTCTCTTTAGTACTGCATTAATAACCAAACGGTTTAAACCCTTTGGTTGCTGCAAATGTAATCAGAAAGGTTTCAGAAACTCTATCTTTTGTAACCTAATTGATAACTTTTCATTGAGCCTACGTGCTACGTTATTTTGCCTACATGTTAAGTTATTTAGCCTACATGTTACGTTATTTAACGCAGAAAGTTAGATGCAACTTTTATATCTTCTAAGCGAAGGGTTACACTGGGTGTAAATGACAATGAAAACTATACATTTTTTGTACAGCATACATTGTGACGCAGGTTTGTTCTATAAATAGATGTTTTGAATATCGCAGGCCATGCACAAATTACTGATATATATATAAAATAAGCATTTTGAGACTAAGATTCCGTTTTATAGTATGGACGAACTGTATTGTTTATAGCTGTACTATACATATCTTTACATTTTTGTATGCACGAAATTATTGTTGTCGCTTCTAGGGCTTATTGACTTTCTCCTCACTGGGTCAGCCTGCAAATATAGCTTGACCTTTCGTTTTTTCTATATATTTTAGTGTTTGTTTTTATTTGTATGTTTATGTATGATGCAAGTTTTATGAATGTACTCAAGTGATTTATTATTACCTAATTATCATACCATGCAACCTTGTACGAGAGGAAATAACGACGATGATAATCGAAAGCTTTCTTACTGGCAGGGATACAAAAACAGCCGTAGGGCATATACCGTTACCCTAAGCTTGTCAAGTTTTGCATTTCTTTAAGTTTTCGGGCACTGAAGTCGGGCATCAGTTTTCCATTAACACATTTCTAGTTTGACTACTGATGGATTCTTGTTGAATACCATTCTTGTTCAGATGAAATAGTTGCAGGAAAAAATGAGATTGTGGGAGCAATAAATTAGATAAACAAAAGGAGTGTTGAAAATTTATATAAGTTAGACATACACTATAAAGTCGGGTGGGTGTACAGAGCTTAATCATTTGTTTGTTTCATTTGCGCTATAGACTCCTCTTAATAGTATCACATGTATATTAATACCTGACTCAAAACGAGGCTAACTGACCATAGCTGCCTTAGCAGCTACAGCGTTTGTAGTGATATAATGGCTACTTCCTTCAGTGACATGGATTTAGATTTAGTGTCGCCGCTTACCTTTTCATTTGTTGAAGCTTAGATCAAGTTAAATAAAAAGTCATCTGATGAAAAATCCATAAACAAGGGATTCAAGTATTTCAGCGGAGGATAAATCCAAGATCTAAACGGTAAGTGTTGTTTTCCTTATCATCCACACTATGTTGGAAATAATTGTTTCACCGACACATTTGCTTTACTCTCATTTTCTTTCCCTCTGTTAAAGCTATGAGCACTCCTCCCCTAACAAAATGTGATTTCTCTCCCTAGGGTATCATTTTCCTCACAGATAATTGCCAGTTTAATATATACGTAGTCCAAGAAACTTGAGCAGTTTCAGATCTCCAAGAACGATCAAGGTTAGAAAAGATTTGGCACTATTGATTTTCAGCATGCTGAACTGCTCTCAGTTTTGTGATGCACAATTTACCATAATAAATTGCAAAATAGTTCAAATCAAAGAGTTACAGGCAGAATGATTGTAGAGTAGCTATTATTATTATTATTATTATAGTGAGAACTGTGGATAACGGATCTGAGGTAACAGGCAGGTGTTACAGAAAAATGAAAACACCACATTAGAATAAAGTTATGTATTTACGTTTTAAGCATGAAGGCCGTCTGATTATGCATCTTGTTTGAAGCATACAATTTACAAGCTTATTTTTAACAGAAGAATAAACCTAAAATTGGACATTTCAAATTACATTTTAATCATTGCAGGTCACATTTAAAGACATACTGGAGGCTACATCTACATATGCATTCTGCACATGCCCTACATGACCAGCAGGATCGTGTGGACACATTGTCTATCTACTCTATCAGCCTGCCAAATGCAAAATGCTGGGACAAAGGGCACTTCTAGAAGATAAAGCAAAAACATCCCAGCCTCAATCCTGGCATGCTCCAAGAGGGAAAAACTTCAAGGACAACGAGTGCCAAATATTGAAATTGGACGATATGCTAATACAACGGACTTGGTCAACGGTAATACGTCACCGCATGGGATTTTAAAATTTACGCTCTTCAATCCTATTCGTGGAGATAATATGGACTGGAAACACAGAATGTCCATCCTACAAAAGGCTGACAGTTCCATGTTAATCTTACCTGCGTTACAATTACCTTCCGCCACATTGAATCAAACAAACTTTGGTTTGGTACCTCGTGGTTCTGTCCTCAGCTACCAACAAAGCTAGAGAGTCAACGTCTTATAAACATGTGTGATGATACATCATGTACAGACCTGCCCTGCTCTAATTACATAGTGAATCATCTTCATATAGCATTAACAAATCCGCCAAGTATAACATTAGAAGGATTAAATATGAACATGGGCGAAATAAAGAAGTTTGAAGACCAAACAAAGCTCCAAAACCACAGCTCGTTATGGCACAGGCTCGGAAGAAATATAATTACGGCATCAAATGTATGAGAGATTAACAGACGAGGCAAGGATCACACCATCTTCGTGTGATGGTTAAAATCATTAAGAAATATTACGCTTGCAGTAATGCGCCAAGGTTTGGCAACATCACCCGAAGCAGCCAAGGCCTATACAATACACAAAGAAAATCATATCAACCTCTATCCTTTCGGAGTGATTGTAAATTTCTGGTGCCCTTGGATTGCTGCAAGTCCAGACAGAAACGTATACAATCCCAAAAATATTACACCATTTGGTTTATTAGAAATCAGGTGTCCTCAAGTAGGGAGTGTCATAGAGGTCAAATATCTGGCTAAAGAACAAAATGGACTTCTGAAACTGAAGATCAATGACAAGTAATATTACCAAATTTTGACACGGCTTGCAGTTACTTGATTACAGTGGTGTGATCTTTTGATCTGGTGTCTAAACGATCAGCATTTAGAAACCATATATTTCAACCAAGCTGTCTGGCAGCAAGTAAAAGACAAAGTTGATGACTTTTATTTCAATTACTATCCGTAACATAGATCTTTAGGATCCAACATTTGACCATGGGACCTCTAACATTTGCAAGCAAACAGGCCTCATACCATAGTTGATTTATTGAACCAGTTGGTGAAATGGGACGAGGAGAATCAAATAAATGATTTTATTTTATGCATATGTTCGTACGTTTAATGTGAATCCTACGTTTCGCAATTTACTCTGTTTTCTCAATTTCGCCGATACTGAGCTGCCTTTCACTGCTTATAAAATCAAATCAGGTATATTCAGTGTAATATCCTTTTCAGCCAGACATTTACGTATAGAGTGAAACTTTTCTCTGCCATGACATCATCCCCTGATTCTAGAAGATCAAGCAAACCCGATAATGTTGCAATTTCCACATCAGACATGCAACCAGTATAAAGTGAAGATATGAAAGTTATTGCTCCATGAGGTGCAATACCCAAAAGACATTTAAATGTGTTGGTATTTTTGTAATTCGAAAATGACTGTGAGTTAAGTACAAGGGACGAAGGTTCTTGAGTTCTTATCTCGGTTTGAATCAATTATGACTCGGGTGGATGGATACAATGCTCTGAAACTTTCTGGCATTAATTTTTGAACAATCTCTCTTGGTAACCAAATAGGAATGACACCAAGAACACAATATACAAAGTTATCTCTGGTGACTATTTTACGGCTTACGGTTTCCAAAGAACACTGAGATCCTGCTCACGAAGACCATCTTTCACACGACAAACAACATGAACAATTCATCTACAAGGAGCATAGTAAGGTGTCTACCTGCCAGACAAACAGTTTCACTACTTTTGTAGTAGACATTCTGCATGGTTTGAGCTGATGGTTGAATAGTAAAGAAAGCAGTAAAGGTGTCATAGGAGGAAAAACCTGTATAGAATAATATATGAGAGTTGTCACTTGAAAATCTGTTTAAGCCAAAACGTTCTATTTGCAACTGTTTTTTTTTCTTCAGTTTTTCGCATTCTTCCGATTTATGCCGAAGTTTCTCCTCCAACTCTTTTATCTTGCGCAGATATAAGGATTGTTCTTGATTGTCATTACCGGATTTGGCTTCTGTGTCCGCAAACAGATCTGTCACAGTACCGGATTTGGCTTCTGTGTCCGCAAACAGATCTGTCACAGTACCGGATTTGGCTTCTGTGTCCGCAAACAGATCTGTCACAGTACCGGATTTGGCTTCTGTGTCCGCAAACAGATCTGTCACAGTACCGGATTTGGCTTTTATGTCAGCAAACATATCTGCAACATTTACATCATTATCCATTCTGTTAAATGAAAAAGCATCATTGTACAATCCAACAGTTCTATATCATTGTAATGTTAGCCAAACACTAACACATTTCAACCGTTTTTCGGAACTCTGCTGTATCTACAGTAACTTATGATGTACTAATATATCTTTTAAATTACCTGGCTACAATGTGGTTTTTAAAGAATTATTTCATTAAAATGTTGCAATCAATTTTTGTATATTATTGTATCAATGACTGTTGTTGTAATAAAATCATGGTTTAACAGCATCGGAAAAAATATTTTCTTGTTGACATTTCCTTCTCATTTTACAAAATATAATCTTAATTACCTTTTAGAGACTGGAAGTGGTTCTTCAGAACCAAGTACGTTTCTTTTTAAGGGTCTCCTGGGTATTTGATCACTGCTCCAATCAAAGATTGATGGCACTCTTTCAATGCATAGTCTTTTTCGTACTGATGTCAGTGACTTGTAATAATCCTTTGTAAAATGCTTTGAACACATGACTGTTGACTTTGTAACATAGTCAATACAAATAAACAAAATAGTTTGCATGAAAGGACTAATACACAATACTAAGAAAAAATATTACTATTGATTAGTAACTGAATTTAAAAAAAAAATACTCGGTTAAAGAGGGTAAGTCTTTGGAATGAAGAACTTTTATATACTGACGAATAGTAAAAGACAGCTGGAAATTTTTTAATAAAATGAAATATAAAACATTACTTCATATTTCGAAAACAAAATATTGAAGTGCAAAACTTCATTTAACCTTGAGTACAAAATGGATATAATTTAGAATACTCACTTGAAAGAGGCGTCCATCTTCTCTTCTTATACTTAGTTATCCATTGCTTTTTCAATGTAGGATTCTTCGTAATTGAACGAAAAGGAAGTGTTGGATCATATCGTGAATCGGACGTATAAATGGGTCACACAACAATGTTGTGCTGATTTTGTGCTCGTATTACTAGTGGCATCCATAATTACAGCAGCGTCTGCTACAGCGTGCTCAGTTAGCCTCGTTCTGGCAATGGAATTTCAGGCATGCATATAATTTGAGAGAGGTACATTGCATGACAATGCGCTACGCAGGTGGCTTTGTGATTTATATTACAGGAAAATGCGTTTCCCAGATGGTTGTGTTTGATTCATATTACAAGCAAATGCGTTCCCCATATGGTTGTGTTTGATTCATTACAGGAAAATGTTGTTGCCCAGATGGTTGTTTGATTCAAATGCATGAATCTCTGTAATTTCGTAAGTTGCAAATTTGCCAAAAATCTTCATATGGTTTGAAAAGTTTCTTTCTGTATCAAAGGCGCTTCCTTAAATATATTCAGGGTATTTTCCGTATCAGATGCTCTTCTTCAAAAATATACATATTTTAAAATTATGGCAAATAACGAAGACTAACTCAAAACGTACAATCTGTATTGATTAATGACAGTTGTTTTTAGCTGTTTATTGACCCCTTCTGCTATTAGGATGTTTTGATGAATTGCTTAGTTTCTGGAGGCAAAACCTCGGCTGCTACTGTGAGAATATTAGGTAGTTCTAAAGCTTAACCAACATTAAAATGTAATGATATTGTGACATGTCAGGGGATCTGCAATCAGCTCGTAGATGTTTGCATCAATGTCGAGCTCTCTGCATCAGTTTGGCTTGAGTTTGTAGTTTCCTGTATTTCAAAGACCTCGATGTGACGGGCGATGATACGAAACTATTCAATGCTACCAGAAAATCTAGTAAACACGTTTCCGTATAAATGTGGTCTGTACGTGATAAGGGGGGGGGGTATATCCGTTGTTTTTATCCATGCTTTCCAAGAATTAAGTAGAGTATTCTACTACGCTGGATAGTCTACCATGTGAAATCTGTCTTGATTGTAAAGCGTTGTTTCTGAAATGTATGTATTGATTACATACTGATGGATGTGACATATATTCTGTCTTGATTGTATACTGATAGTCTTGATTGTATACTGATAGTCTTGATTGTATAGTGTTGGATGTGAAATGTATGGCTTTATTGTATAATTTCGTATGCGAAATGTATGTACTGATTGTATAGCGTTGTGTGTGAAATGTATGTATTGATTGTATAGCGTTGTATGTGAAATGTTTGTATTGATTGTATAACGTTGTAGGTGAAATGTATATCTCGATGGTATATTGTTAGATGTGAAATGTAAGTCTCGATTGTATCTTGTTGGATGTGAAATGTATGTCTCGATGGTATCTTGTTGGATGTGAAATGTATGTCTCGATGGTATCTTGTTGGATGTGAAATGTATGTCTTGATAATATCATGTTAGATGTCAAATTAACGTCTCGATTGTATCATGTGGAATGGGGTGACTCGTAACTCCGTGCTTCATCGAAGCTGATATCACTATATTCAATTAGAACGGTATAATTCAGTTACAACAAAAGGTCAGAGTTTAGTTTTGGTTTACGCTCACGATTCTTCTTCTTCAATTATTTCTTCGCGTATTCATTGCCAACGCATCATGTGTTTTGTAATGGATTTGGGGTACCTTCTTTCCGCACACAACAAATAATTCATTTATACGCTAACTAAACCGGACTGGCAGATCAGTATTGCATTGCGCTTGGAAAACTCAGAAACCATCATATTGAACCAACATTATTGTTGTGTCCTGTTCAGATGGACAATTTCAGACACACATCACTAGCAACAGCAATAAACTTACAATGATTATATGAAGTTTTTCCACTGAATGGTGTAAGACAAGCGCCATCTAAAATATTTATAAAGACTATACGTGTATTCCACTGAACGGTGTCAAGCCAGCAACATCTAAAATCTGTATAAACACTACACACTTATTCAACTGAATGGCGTCAAGCCAGCAACATCTAAAATCTGTATAATAACTATACACGTAATCAGCTGAATGGTGTCAAGCCAGCAACATCTAAAATCTGTATAAACACTACACACTTATTCAACTGAATGGTGTCAAGCCAGCAACATCTAAAATCTGTATAAACACTACACGCGTATTCAACTGAATGGTGTCAAGCCAGCAACATCAAAACTATTTATAAAGAGGACTATACACTTGTTCCTCTGAATGGTGTCAGGCAAGCAACATTTAAAATATTTATAAAGACTACAAACGCATTTCACTAAATGGTGTCAAGCAAACAACATATAAAATATGTATGAAGACTCTACACGTATTCCACTGAATGGTGTCAAGCAAGCAACATCTACATTATTTATAAAGACTACAAACGCATTTCACTAAATGGTGTCAAGCAAACAACATATAAAATATGTATGAAGACTCTACACGTATTCCACTGAATGGTGTCAAGCAAGCAACATCTAAAATATTTATAAAGAGGACTATACACTTGTTCCTCTGAATGGTGTAAAGCAGGAAATATCTAAAATATTTATAAGGACTATATACGTGTACCACCGAACGATGTAAAGCAAGCAGCATTTTAGATATTCATGCAAATTATATGCAAATTATATGCGTGCTTCCAATGAATACCGTAAAGCAAGTAGCATCCAAAGTATTGATAGAAACCATAGACGTGTTTCCATGAATGGTTTAAAGCAAGCAGCGTGCAAAATATTTATTTAAAAATACTATGTATGTGTTTCCCTGAATAGAGTCAAGCAAGCAGCATCGATACTATTTATATAAAAACTATGTTCGTGTTTCCACCTAATGGTGTAAAGCAAGCATCATCTAATATAATTTTAAAAAACCTATATACATGTTTCCCCTGAATGGTGTAAAACAAGCAACATATAAACTATTTATAAAAAACTATATTCGTGTTTTCACTGAATGGTGTAAAACAAGCGACATCTCAAATATTATTGAAAAGTTATATACGTGTTTCTCTGAATGGTGAAAAGCAAGCAACATCTAAAATATTATTTTATACGAGTTTCCACTGAATGGGGTAAAGCAAGCTACATCTCAGATATTTATAAAGAGTAAATACACGTTTCCACAAGGGCAAACTTGCCAGAGTAATATTTGAGCATCAATCAGTTCCCCATTTTTAAACACAGTGTATTAAGTCCAATACATAAATTCTTGCCAGTACCTACAATACAAACAAAATGGACTTGATAATCATTCACCATCGACAAATCACGGTTATATCTCCTTCAAGAATAATTAGGTGTCTCATAAGAAACTATCCTCTTTTCTTCGAGGAGGGAGTTGAGTGTGGCTACAGTCATGCATTGTTTTTCTAATTGCTTTAACGAATCTGTTTCAATTATATTAGTACATGTAACTGGCTTGTACATTATCTGTTGAGTTTGTATGTAACACGTGGTATGTGTCCTAAATCGTTCCTTTATTTCCTATGAGCATCATCTTTATTAACGCTTATTTCATAAAAACCCATTCACCATATTCCGTGAAGTTACACGCCGGATTTTCACACATTCATTGAGTCTGTTCAAAGCTATGACTGTCGATATGTGATCGTTGGTTAGTACGGTTACATGCATTGGGTCTCATGCCAAGCGAATTAAACACCAATTCCCCTTATTTTCAAAGACCTCAAGACATGAGACGTTGGAAACTGAAGGGTTCTTAAATGCGCAAATACGACAAAACATATTCTCTTATCACCCAATGACAACACATCACGAAACTCTCATTCCACACTTGCATGATTTCATGTTTCATATTTGTATGATTCCTCAGTAAGCCTTTCCAAGTCGGACATTAGTACATCACGGCATGCAACACAAAACATGATCAAAACATCAAATGCAAAGAATTATTACTATCTCAGATTACTAAACACCTAACAATGTCCAGAGTATTCCCTATTTTAAGAAATTATGGAAGGTCCATTTTACCAAACTAATCAATGATGGCATAAAGTCTCGTGAATAATGTACATTATGAAGTCTGCTCCAATAATTTGGCAAATGTCGAGTCGAGAATATCTTCCAAAACGTCGACACTCCACAATCAAGATATAATTACTAAAATCTAACAAAACTATAAACGAATACAAATAGAACCAACCCCTTTGATTATTACTATAAACAGTAAACGAATACAAATAGCACCAACCCTTTGATCATGACTATAAACTGTTAACGAATACAAATAGCACCAGCCCTTGGATTATTACTATAAACTGTAAATACAAATAGTACCAGGCCTTGGATTATTACTATAAACTGTACACGAATACAAATAGCACCAACCCTTGGATTATTACTATAAACTGTATACGAATACAAATAGCACCAAGCACTGGATTATTACTATAAACTGTAAACGAATACAAATAGCACCAACCCTTGGATTATTACTGTAAACTGTAAACGAATACAAATAGCACCAACCCTTGGATTATTACTATAAACTGTAAACGAATACAAATAGCACCAACCCTTGGATTATGACAGTACATTCTCCTGATCATACTGTATACATTGCAGCGTAAAAAAATTCGTCATCAATTTTATTCGTATTAGTTCTTAGCATTTTTACCAGCATTTGAATGTCTTTTGAAAATATTACTAAAAATGATGTGTGTGTGTGAAATAAATCTAAGATCATCCCCTATACACTAATGATATAGACACGTCATCATATGCAAATAAATGTTCGTTTCTCTGTACGTTTTCTTATTTCATTCAACAGGTCAGTCTCATTTTCTGTTGAAATAACTATGTATGATATATGTCCTAAAAATGTCGTGTCAGTATTTAAAATATGTCCCAAAAATGTCGTGTAAATATTTAATATGTATCACACAAATATTGTACAAGTATTTAAAATATGTCACAAAATGTGGTGTAAGTGCCACAAAATGTCGTGTTTTTAACATATATGTCTCAAAATGTCCTGTAAGTAATTAAAATATATGTCATAAAATGTCGTGTAAATATTTAAAATATATGTCACAAATATTCTTGTAAATGTTTAAAATATGTCGCAAAATGTCGTGTAAATATTAAAAATATGCCACAAAATGACGTGTAAATATTTAAAATATATGTCACAAAATTTCGTGCAAATATTTAAAATATATGTCACAAAATGTCGTGTAAATATTTAAAATATATGTCACAAATATTCTTGTAAATGTTTAAAATATGTCACAAAATGTCGTGTAAATATTTAAAATTTATGTCACAAAATGACGTGTAAATATTGAAAATATGTGTCGCAAAATGTCGTGTAAATATTAAAAATATGCCACAAAATGACGTGTAAATATTGAAAATATATGTCACAAAATGACGTGCAACGGGAGGGTGAATAGCAGTAAGCAATGGACTTGTTTAAAGAACTAACTAGCAACAATCATTATATAGAAATGTTACAACCCTCTAATCATCTTCATTAAATCGAAATACCAATTTTTTACAGAACCACACAAAGTGAGACCCTCAAAAAAATCGTAGTGAAATATGTATGACAAGATTGTATCTATGGTAACCACCACAACGTGTATTTCCCTATACCTGGTGAGAGAATAAGTTGCGCTTGAACAATAATACATATCGGTTTAAATCTGCATTGGCAGTTCCTTGTCATTGATTTCTTATTGTGGTTCTGGGCTTCTGGACAGATACTTTGTGGCAGAATTTTGTAATTGTAATAAAAAAAATCCAGAAGCCCCATAGATCTTAAATTTCTTTCTATCCACGATATTGTAGTGAACAAGATCTGATTCGGTGTTTGGTGTTCATTATTCCAGGGGAAACAATGGCAGTATCTTTCTGCCTTGTATCATTGACACATTGTCCTTTGAAATTTAACATTCTGGGAGCTCAAATAATGACATTATTATTTTGGTGAAACTCTGAATTCCTAATTATTTGATTTCAATGCCCTTTTGAGGCTCTAACTAATTTTGTTTCATCATTTTAGCCCAAGACAGACATTTAACTTCTGAATCTAGTTTTCACTTTTTGTGGGACGTTACATGATGTACATGCATTGACGGTTCTCACTTTGCTTGTGACGTTACATTATTTACATGCATTACCGGTTTTCACTTTGTTTGTGACGTTACATTATTTACTTGCATTAACGATTTTCACTTTGTGACGTTATTAAAGGTTACTGCATTTGTATTTGAAAATATGAACAAGTTTTTTTTATGGAATACTGCACGACCTTGGGAGTGCAGTATATCCATCCGAAAAAACGAGTTCATATTTTCCCCATACAAATGCAGTAACCTTTTCATTGTATGATCATTTTTTATTCTACCTAAGGCTTAATTAAATAAATAAAATACGCCTCAAGAAACAACTAAATGAATGTATACCGTTTTCCAAACTAAATACATAACCGCATATTCGTCATTACACAACAACATTATTACTGCGCACTTAACTCCGCCTAGATAAATTTGAACTTAGTCGCGCGCTCGATATAACTTTCGAAAGAAAATGGCGTGTCTAGTTAATATTGAAATTTGGAGTCATATTGTGAATGAATGTGCATTGCAACAACTTTTCCATTTGATATGGAATGAATAGATTTTGGTAATTTTTTTTCGATTCTACGAAATTTCGTGATTATGGAATGGATTTGTATATGAAACTCCACATGAAATACATGGGATTGAAGAAGCTAGGGAGAAACGTGTTGACATCTGCAAATGTGTTTCTGTTTCTGTCATTGAATGTTTGAAATCATAATGTGGGAGAAATATGAAGTCTTTCAATTGCAATTATCAAAAAGACGCTATGGAATTTAATGCTTATTTCATTTTGAGTGCAGTAAGGAGGATGTAATTGCACTTATCATCGAAATTACAGTGCAATTTCGAAATGTGTAATCAAGATTGAGAACATATGACATGGCTCATGTAATTCGGATTTGCAGAAATTCAGGACGTAAAACTGTAAGTATATATTTTGTGCCATTCTTATCACCAGCTAAAGAAGACAGTATATGACTTGTCACTTGTATGTTATTTGTAAGGACCTGTTCTTGCGTCTGTTGTATACTGCAGCTAGCCTAAATCCAAAACATTGTATCAACGCGGAATGTGCCAAAGCAGCTAGTATGTGGCAGTCCATGAAACATCTGTTTTAGTTCATTCAGAAGCAAATTTAAACAACCACAACGTAAAGCTCCTCTTACGCGAGTGTACATGATTTGTTTACAAATCAAAAGTGCTGACGTCTGTGTCCATTGTTTGTTTACAATAGAAAGTAGTTCCTTTATGCACGTGAATGCTATATGTGTATTGGCGCACGGGTTCAGTATCTGGTAATACTGCACGATTCTGACAATGTAAAGTTAACAGGGGAAAAATGAGCATATAATAACATTATTTACATACATTAACGGTTTTCACTTTGTTTGTGACGTTACATTGTTTACATGCATTAACGGTTTTCACTTTTTCTGGGACGACTTGGACATCATTCCCAAGCATAAGCGGCGCTCTTTTGGGACTGATATGTAGGGAAAGTTCACAGATCAGTTTTAATTTGCATGCATGATGTCTTATTCAATTATTTCATCTCCTACGTCTTGTAATCGTAGCCTGGTTCCCGTGATGAATTTGTAGGTCTTTCATTCTAAGCAATACAAATCAATTTATTTCCACGCAGATTAATCAGAAAGCAAATAGGTCCACACTGGCGTAGGACTAAGGCATTCCTAGGACCCCACTGGCCTAGTACCAAGGCATTCCATCTTATATTATCCTATTCAATGTTAACTGTTGTATCTCTTTTTTTTTACTGAAGGTCAGCTCATTTCTTTTGTGAATAAGTTGCAGGAGTGTTTTATCTAATCACGATGCACACATGTTGAATTTAAATTGCGACCTCTGCCTATAATAACAGCATATCCATATAGCTGGAAAAGCAATGTAGTTTGAAAGTTCAATAGCCTAAAATCAGTGTTAATGCCCCAATACCAGCTCGTACTCAATTAGACTGAACACAATTCGGAATTTAGCTAAATATTGATTTGCAAACTGCATATACCAGTCTCACGTTAATGCATTTTAACCGAATATAGTTAAAACGAGCAAATTTCATTGGTCAATATAGGCTTCTAATGAGTTAGATCAGTTTTTTTAACAGTAATTGCATAGGTCGAAAACTATCATCCACGCCTGTGAAGCAAAACATGTATGACCAGCGGCTAGCTGCTTTGAGACCCATAAGTCATTTCCTTGAGTCTTCGAAGCTTGCTAAGTACGTCTAATGGGAGAAAGTAGAATTGAATGTTGGAACAAGTTTTAAAATTGGATTTGGTCTGTGCCAGTGATTGCTATTCGAAATCAATCATCACGTCAGTACTTCTTGTCTGGTCAGCGATAACGGAGGTCACGTTCAACAGTTTCTTTTGTAACCAGCTCCAACATCAAAGATACAAATGTGGTTTAATATCGAGCGCAACTATACTTCGGGGGTGGAAATTAGAAAATGATTTACTCATTATACGCTATTTAACCAAGACTCAATAAGAACGTATCACAAATAACGTAGTTATCAACCAGTTGAAGTAGTTATGCACAGTTTGTTGGTTCATATCTTTATCTGACCGTCAGAGTCATTTCAAATGTATCTCGTAATGATTTACACACGTTTGTTCGTTCATCTCTTTTTCTGATCGTCAGAGTCATTTCAAATGTATCTCGCAATGATTTACACACGTTTGTTGGTTCATCTCTTTATCTGATCGCCAGAGTCATTTCAAATGTATCTCGCAATGATTTACACACGTTTGTTGGTTCCGGTCACATATGATTTGTGTTTTGCCGAATCGACCACATTTTAATGGTCGTCATCTACATCGACACCTGGAAAGAACATTTAGCAATAATTGGAAAATTCTTCAACAGACTCACAGATGCAAGTTTGACAATTTTTCCAAAAATGAGTTCTGCCGTGCTAGTGTAACATTTCTAAGACATATGGTGGGACATGGACACGTTAAAACTATAGATGCTAAGGTCAAAGCTATCTCTGAATTCCCTGTACCTGTAAATAAAAAGCAACTGATGCGATTTTTAGGTATGGCTGAATACTATCGGAAATTCTGTTCCAATTTGTATATAATTACTGAACACCTGACAAATTTATTGAGAAAGAAAAACAAGTTCCTTTGGACTGAAAAATGTCAGGAGGCTTTTGACAAATTAAAGCCATACTTCAACGAGCGCCAGCTCTTACAGCTCCGAATTTCAGCCAATCATTTAAACTGTTGATGCAAGTGATGTTGGGTTTGGAACAGTTTTGATTCAGGAAGATGAAAATAGTATTGATCATCCAGTGTGCTATTTTTCTAACAAATTAAATAAATACCAAAGAAACAATCCAGAAGGAATGTTTGGCTTTGATACTGGCATTACAACACTTTGAAGTTTACATTAGTTCACCTGCTTCTTCGATTATTGTGTTTAGTGACCATAACCCACTTACTTTCATCGGCAAGATGAAAAATAAAAAGGAAAGATTACGAAGGTAGAGTTTGTTGTTACAGGAATATGATATTGAAAACAGACACATCAAGGGGAAAGATAATTTAATAGCAGATGCACTTCCCCGTGTATAGCAATGTATTTCATGTACACTTTATATAACTTATTAAGAGTTCTATTTAACCTCATGTATAATTAATATATTGTAAAAAGAAAGCTTTAGCATATTATTCTTTCTTGGGGGAGGGAAGTGTTACATATATTTGATTTAGTTTATACTTGATTTAATGTAATTTCTTTGTAAAAAAAAAGTAAAATTATTTTTTATTTCATTACATGTCAAAATAATTTCGTTTTGTTTACTAGGAACTCGATAATTTTTTCAGAAAATAGTTTGACCTTGACTCTTCAGTTGTAAACACCTAAAGCTGACCTAGTTCCCGACCTTGCTTTAAAAATCAATGAGAGGAGTAAACAATCTTTTATTTATTTTATTCTCGGAGTAAAATGATTGCTGTTATCAAGGTTATGCTGGGGCTACGTTATTTTTATATTTGAACAGCCACCATTTCGCAATTCTGGGTTTTCCGAAATTGCGCATTAGTTAGTTTTAATAGTGATGCTTATAGAGAGAGATCTTCGATGAGCTTTTTATTTTCTTTACACTGCAAAGTGTCTGTTGTGGCAGTTTGGAGTTTTAATTTTTAATCAGATTATTTGTATTCTAAAAGATTAATTCCTTTTCCTGGAACTATCTAAGTGCTCATACAAAATTCTTGGACAAAGACATTTATTTAAATTTTATTCTGAATTCAAACACCGGAATATTATTTTATGTAGTTCACAAAGAACTGTACACATCAGTTCTATACTGACTACAATATACGTCATCGCCTTCCATTTTTGGATTTTTCGCCGGGACTCGAACTTGAATTTATTAGAACATTTCATTACTAGGACTTTTAAAATTTAATTCGTGGATTATTCTTGGTTTATTTTTGGACTTGATTCTTAAAACCGTATGTTCTTAATTTTTCATTTTTTACAGTGTTTTTTTTTCCAGGGAAATAAACTATTTGTTAAATTTGTCAAAGTTTTTTGTTTTAACTCTTTTTGTTACTGTTTAGTAGAGCCTAAACACGTAACATAACGACTATGATGGGTATGTGACACGCTCCTACTGGTATGTGACATCCTGCAACGGGTAAGTGAAACGCTAGAACTGGTATTTGACACTATGGAACAGGTATGTGACACCCTGCCCCAATCTGGAACGGGTATGTGACACTGTTTTACGCTTCAACGGGTGTGCGACTTTCTGCAACGGGTAAATGATTTATATTAGATTAAATATAAGTTATTTAGTACAGAGGCAGTTTGAGATGAGTGCCTTGCGCAACTGCACATCATAATAGCTTCCCCGGGTCAATCAGTTGGAAGATTTTGAACCCATATCCTTTTGGTCGCGAGTACTGCACACCAACCGCTAAGCCATCGAAAGTGTCCATTAATGATTAAGGGATGCTTGGTTCATGGGCCAATTACGTTGTAACGACTCGGGCATCTGGGAATCATTATAGTTATATGACATGGCATGGGTATCTGGGACTAACCATGTTTAAATGACACGGGGCTATTAGGCTAATCAAACAATAACGACCTGGGTATCTGGATCATTCATATTTCGGTCTCGATTCGTAAATTTGACCGATGTTGTGATTATTTGTTTGAGTGTGGGAGCTCGGTATTGAAAAAAAAAAACTATTTCTTAAAGCAATTGGTCGGTCAGTCAGTAGGCATCTGTCTTCTCACAACGAATGGTCGGCCAATCAATAGCGAATCGTCTGCCAATCCATAGATGTCTGGTTTCTCGTCATGTTACTCCCACATGGGGTTATTGGCCTTCTAATCTATGAATTGGTCAAAACATGTAGACCACATTCTTTAGAAGGGTAGGGGGTGGAACCCAAACAAAGCATGTCATGAAAACTAAAACAAATACCAACGTCACTCGAAATTCTGCTTTCAAAATAAAATTATTTATTTTGTTCATACAGAGAGCTTTTTACCCATTCTAAAGACTTCACGTGGTTTAAAATATTGTTTAAGCATTAATTTCATATTTTGCAGCCAATTCACCTAAAGCTGAAAAAATACCCAAGTGCTAAAAAAAAACGGTAAAAACGAAGTGAAAGTTGTTCATCCTTAGTGTTTAGTTAATTTCCAAACTTAATTTTATAAATCCATTGCAATATCAAGTTCATCTTTTTTAATTAGAGATAGTTATAAAAGTAAGAAAAAATCTCAAGGAACATGCAACATTTTTTTCAACAGCAACTGTTTGCAAATATTGCCATATCATACAAGATTCGTGTATTACGACAGACGTAGAACCATTCTGGTAGCTTCTAGTGTCATGCCTCTTATAATGCGATCGAAACCAGTCTAAATGCTACAAGTTGTCCATATAAGGTCGTATTGTTCCTCTTTATGTGAGCGTGAGAAAGAGCTACAAGAGGGAATCGCATGTCGTTAGAAATGTAATTATTCCAAGATTGATTTCCTTGTTCAATATTAAGCAAAAAGAGTTCAAATGAATTGACCGGTAGTTGTCAGTTCTTCTCACTCGGATAGCATGTATTCTCTCTCAAATGGTTTGCCAATCGTCTGTTTGAAACTTGTGCTATTTTCAAGAGAAGGGCATGAACGGTCTACACAAAGTATAGTATATTGTATAGTATAGTAAAGTATATATATTGTTTCAAGCCAGGGGTCTTTACTTGACCGAGCGGTAGTCAAACCCTGGCGCGATTCTCGCTAGAAGTCATAAGTTTATCCTAACTTTCCAAAGACTTCCATACAATTTCAGTTGTAAATTAGAAAGCCCGACGTGTCCATTCTATACCTAAATTTTACTCTAATTAATGCAAGACCACAGATAAATCAATCTGCCAAATATATATCAACCGCACATCTGCATGGTTTATCTTCATCAGGTTTCCGTACCGCCAACCGTTCACGATTTAGAAAATATACAAGTATCCCCTAACACTGATAACTATTTTAACTACGCCACGCTAGGCCAGTCAATGTATGCTTTCCAGGCACATGTCGCCAATATAACTGCACCACATTTGCCCCCATGGCGACATGAACGGTATCTTACAAGTCTCTTCTTATTTATTCCTTTGTGTAATTTACCGGTTTCCTACCGTAAATAATGCCACTGAAGTCACACCACCAATGTACACCACTAGATTTTAATATGGACTATCTAACGACATTCGGTTTTGGCCTGAATTCACTACTAGTGAACCATGGCATCATGGAAACTCATGAACACTTCACTCCGTGACGTTTTCTGCTAGCAATTGGCTAATTATTTCGGGCTAAGGATATTTCCATGTGACAGTGGTTCATGCTGAGATCTGATCATATCCTTACAATGAAGAAAATGAAACTATCGTCATAGACAACAAGATTACTGCAGTTTAAATCTACCATCTAAATATATTTATGTTTTTCAGGAAGTTTGGCTAATGATACAATTATTAACTGGATATCAGGTATTTTATATTGTAATCTTTACACGTGACGTACCTTGTCCATCATGACATATAACACGAGATTCTAGCGATAACTCGTTTTCCAAAAAAGGTTTGCTATGCCATATTTGGATATTCTACGATACGTTAATCAATGTATACCATATTTACGTCTCTAAAGGCCCACAGCTGTGTAAAAATCTGTATTGCGTCCTTTGCTAGCCTAAGTCTAAAACATTGGATCATAAAAGTAACACGGAAAATTGCAAAGCAGCTGGTGTGTGACAGTCCATTCAGCCAGCTGAAATATGAATTCTTCGTCTACTTTGCTAGTTGACTCTGAGGCCCTAACTTTTCAACCAAAACCTTCAATTGCATTTATGTTTCTCAAATTTAGTTCTTTGAGTTATTAAATGGCACGTGTCTGGCATATTCGCAATAGTCTTGGCTTCAGTATGTTTTCTTATGCTATTTTTGTATACCGCAGAGAGCACTGGTCATAATCTGAAACCATTCCATTTAAGAAAAGGTATGAATATTTCTCCTAAATAAATATTTAAATAAACAGAATTGTATTTTCAATACTGCGTTTGATCATGTTTGTTTTGAACATTGCAAATATCACTTTCATTCGTTTGCTTGTTTGAAATTTTCATTTGTGTACACTCTTCCATATCGTACACTTGATGATCTCCACTTTTAAATAGACGACACAGCTTCTTTAGTTCATCCACAAACAATTATAATAAGCTAAAACCTAAGCGTCTACTACACATGTGCATTGTTTGTTTACAATGTAGTTCCTAATTTTCTATACTGTTTTAGATGCACGTGTCTTGCATGATGAAGCCGTACAGTATGGAATACTACTGTAAGATTCTGACAGTGTCAAGGTAACGGAGAAAAGAATGCACATATAAATTACAGTAGTACACTTACTACTAGGATATCCACTTAAATGACGATATGAAACTTTCCACTAGGACATCCCCTTAAATGACAATAATACGCTTACCACGTTGACATCCCCTTTAATTACAACAATACACTCACTTCTAGGACATCCCTTTAAATGACACTAATACACCTAGCGCTACAATATCCCCTTAAATGACAATACTACACTTAGCGCTAAGATATTCTCTTAAATGGTAACAATACACTTAAATACACTTACCGCTTGGACAAACCTTAAATGCAAATAATACACTTACCACTTTGACATACCCTTAAATTACAATAATAAAGTTACCTCTGGGATATCTCTTTAAATTACAATAACACACTACTTTGACATATAACACACATCTAGGATATCTTCCTAAATTACAATAATACACTTACGACTTGGACATCCCCATAAATTATAATAATAAATTTACCACTTGGACATCTTCTTTAATGACAATAATACATTTAGCACTAGGATATCCCTTTAAATGTCAATAATAAATTTTCCAATAGGATATCCCCTTAAACGACAAGGATACATTTAGCGCTAGGATATCCCATTAATTGAAAAATTAACACCTACCTGTAGGATATCCCTTGAATGACAATAATACACTTACCAGCTGGATATTCCCTTAAATGACAATATTACAATTACCACTAGGATATTCCCTTAATTGAAAAATAACAGTTACCTATAGAATATCCCGTTAGATGACAATAATATACTTAGCGTTAGGATAGTCCCTTAAATGACAATACTACAGTTAGCGTTATGATAGTCCCTTAAATGACAATACTACAGTTAGCTTTAGGATATCCCTTTAAATGACAATACTACAGTTAGCGTTAGGATAGTCCCTTAAATGACAATACTACAGTTAGCGATAGGATATCCCCTTAAATGACAATACTACAGTTAGCGTTAGGATAGTCCCTTAAATGACAATACTAAAGTTAGCGTTAGGATAGTCCCTTAAATGACAATACTACAGTTAGCGTTAGGATATCCCCTTAAATGACAATACTACAGTTAGCGTTAGGATAGTCCCTTAAATGACAATACTACAGTTAGCGTTAGGATATCCCCTTAAATGACAATACTACAGTTAGCTTTAGGATATCCCCTTAAATGACAATACTACATTTAGCGTTAGGATATCCCCTTAAATGACAATACTACAGCTAGCGTTAGGATAGTCCCTTAAATGACAATACTACAGTTAGCGTTAGGATAGTCCCTTAAATGACAATACTACAGTTAGCGTTAGGATAGTCCCTTAAATGACAATACTACAGTTAGCGTTAGGATATCCCCTTAAATGACAATACTACAGCTAGCGTTAGGATATTCCCTTTAAATGACAATACTACAGTTAGCGTTAGGATATCCCCTTAAATGACAATACTACAGTTAGCGTTAGGATAGTCCCTTAAATGACAATACTACAGTTAGCGTTAGGATAGTCCCTTAAATGACAATACTACAGTTAGCGTTAGGATAGTCCCTTTAAATGACAATACTACAGTTAGCGTTAGGATAGTCCCTTAAATGACAATACTACAGTTAACGTTAGGATAGTCCCTTAAATGACAATACTACAGTTAGCGTTAGGATATCCCCTTAAATGACAATACTACAGTTAGCTTTAGGATATCCCCTTAAATGACAATACTACATTTAGCTTTAGGATATCCCCTTAAATGACAATACTACAGTTAGCGTTAGGATAGTCCCTTAAATGACAATACTACAGTTAGCGTTAGGATATCCCCTTAAATGACAATACTACAGTTAGCTTTAGGATATCCCCTTAAATGACAATACTACATTTAGCTTTAGGATATCCCCTTAAATGACAATACTATAGTTAGCGTTAGGATATCCCCTTAAATGACAATACTACAGTTAGCGTTAGGATATCCCCTTAAATGACAATACTACAGTTAGCTTTAGGATATCCCCTTAAATGACAATACTACAGTTAGCGTTAGGATATCCCCTTAAATGACAATACTACAGTTAGCGTTAGGATAGTCCCTTAAATGACAATACTACAGTTAGCGTTAGGATAGTCCCTTAAATGACAATACTACAGTTAGCGTTAGGATATCCCCTTAAATGACAATACTACAGTTAGCTTTAGGATATCCCCTTAAATGACAATACTACAGTTAGCTTTAGGATATCCCCTTAAATGACAATACTACAGTTAGCGTTAGGATAGTCCCTTAAATGACAATACTACAGTTAGCGTTAGGATAGTCCCTTAAATGACAATACTACAGTTAGCGTTAGGATATCCCCTTAAATGACAATACTACAGTTAGCTTTAGGATATCCCCTTAAATGACAATACTACAGTTAGGTTTAGGATATCCCCTTAAATGACAATACTACAGTTAGCGTTAGGATATCCCCTTAAATGACAATACTACAGTTAGCTTTAGGATATCCCCTTAAATGACAATACTACAGTTAGCGTTAGGATATCCCCTTAAATGACAATACTACAGTTAGCTTTAGGATATCCCCTTAAATGACAATACTACAGTTAGCGTTAGGATATCCCCTTAAATGACAATACTACAGTTAGCGTTAGGATATCCCCTTAAATGACAATACTACAGTTAGCTTTAGGATATCCCCTTAAATGACAATACTACAGTTAGCGTTAGGATATCCCCTTAAATGACAATACTACAGTTAGCGTTAGGATATCCCTTAAATGACAATACTACAGTTAGCTTTAGGATATCCCCTTAAATGACAATACTACAGTTAGCGTTAGGATATCCCCTTAAATGACAATACTACAGTTAGCGTTAGGATATCCTCTTAAATGACAATACTACAGTTAGCTTTAGGATATCCGTTTAAATGACAATACTACAGTTAGCGTTAGGATATCCCCTTAAATGACAATACTACAGTTAGCTTTAGGATATCCCCTTAAATGACAATACTACAGTTAGCGTTAGGATATCCCCTTAAATGACAATACTACAGTTAGCGTTAGGATATCCCCTTAAATGACAATACTACAGTTAGCGTTAGGATATCCCTTAAATGACAATACTACAGTTAGCTTTAGGATATCCCCTTAAATGACAATACTACAGTTAGCGTTATGATAGTCCCTTAAATGACAATACTACAGTTAGCTTTAGGATATCCCCTTAAATGACAATACTACAGTTAGCGTTAGGATATCCCCTTAAATGACAATACTACAGTTAGCGTTAGGATATCCCCTTAAATGACAATACTACAGTTAGCTTTAGGATATCCCCTTAAATGACAATACTACATTTAGCGTTAGGATATCCACTTAAATGACAATACTACAGTTAGCGTTAGGATAGTCCCTTAAATGACAATACTACAGTTAGCTTTAGGATATCCCCTTAAATGACAATACTACATTTAGCGTTAGGATAGTCCCTTAAATGACAATACTACAGTTAGCGTTAGGATAGTCCCTTAAATGACAATACTACAGTTAGCGTTAGGATGTCCCTTTAAATGACAATACTACATTTAGCGTTAGGATATCCCCTTAAATGACAATACTACAGTTAGCGTTAGGATATCCCCTTAAATGACAATACTACATTTAGCGTTAGGATAGTCCCTTAAATGACAATACTACAGTTAGCTTTAGGATATAACCTTAAATGACAATACTACAGTTAGCGTTATGATAGTCCCTTAAATGACAATACTACAGTTAGCTTTAGGATATCCCCTTAAATGACAATACTACATTTAGCGTTAGGATAGTCCCTTAAATGACAATACTACAGTTAGCGTTAGGATATCCCCTTAAATGACAATACTACATTTAGCGTTAGGATAGTCCCTTAAATGACAATACTACAGTTAGCTTTAGGATATAACCTTAAATGACAATACTACAGTTAGCGTTAGGATAGTCCCTTAAATGACAATACTACAGTTAGCCTTAGGATATCCCCTTAAATGACAATACTACATTTAGCGTTATGATATCCCCTTAAATGACAATACTACAGTTAGCGTTAGGATAGTCCCTTAAATGACAATACTACAGTTAGCGTTATGATAGTCCCTTAAATGACAATACTACAGTTAGCGTTAGGATATCCCTTTAAATGACAATACTACAGTTAGCGTTAGGATACCCCTTTAAATGACAATACTACAGTTAGCGATAGGATATCCCCTTAAATGACAATACTACAGTTAGCGTTAGGATAGTCCCTTAAATGACAATACTAAAGTTAGCGTTAGGATAGTCCCTTAAATGACAATACTACAGTTAGCGTTAGGATATCCCCTTAAATGACAATACTACAGTTAGCGTTAGGATAGTCCCTTAAATGACAATACTACAGTTAGCGTTAGGATATCCCCTTAAATGACAATACTACAGTTAGCTTTAGGATATCCCCTTAAATGACAATACTACATTTAGCGTTAGGATATCCCCTTAAATGACAATACTACAGCTAGCGTTAGGATAGTCCCTTAAGTGACAATACTACAGTTAGCGTTAGGATAGTCCCTTAAATGACAATACTACAGTTAGCGTTAGGATAGTCCCTTAAATGACAATACTACAGTTAGCGTTAGGATATCCCCTTAAATGACAATACTACAGCTAGCGTTAGGATATTCCCTTTAAATGACAATACTACAGTTAGCGTTAGGATATCCCCTTAAATGACAATACTACAGTTAGCGTTAGGATAGTCCCTTAAATGACAATACTACAGTTAGCGTTAGGATAGTCCCTTAAATGACAATACTATAGTTAGCGTTAGGATAGTCCCTTTAAATGACAATACTACAGTTAGCGTTAGGATAGTCCCTTAAATGACAATACTACAGTTAACGTTAGGATAGTCCCTTAAATGACAATACTACAGTTAGCGTTAGGATATCCCCTTAAATGACAATACTACAGTTAGCTTTAGGATATCCCCTTAAATGACAATACTACATTTAGCTTTAGGATATCCCCTTAAATGACAATACTACAGTTAGCGTTAGGATAGTCCCTTAAATGACAATACTACATTTAGCTTTAGGATATCCCCTTAAATGACAATACTATAGTTAGCGTTAGGATATCCCCTTAAATGACAATACTACAGTTAGCGTTAGGATATCCCCTTAAATGACAATACTACAGTTAGCTTTAGGATATCCCCTTAAATGACAATACTACAGTTAGCGTTAGGATATCCCCTTAAATGACAATACTACAGTTAGCGTTAGGATAGTCCCTTAAATGACAATACTACAGTTAGCGTTAGGATAGTCCCTTAAATGACAATACTACAGTTAGCGTTAGGATATCCCCTTAAATGACAATACTACAGTTAGCTTTAGGATATCCCCTTAAATGACAATACTACAGTTAGCTTTAGGATATCCCCTTAAATGACAATACTACAGTTAGCGTTAGGATAGTCCCTTAAATGACAATACTACAGTTAGCGTTAGGATAGTCCCTTAAATGACAATACTACAGTTAGCGTTAGGATATCCCCTTAAATGACAATACTACAGTTAGCTTTAGGATATCCCCTTAAATGACAATACTACAGTTAGGTTTAGGATATCCCCTTAAATGACAATACTACAGTTAGCGTTAGGATATCCCCTTAAATGACAATACTACAGTTAGCTTTAGGATATCCCCTTAAATGACAATACTACAGTTAGCGTTAGGATATCCCCTTAAATGACAATACTACAGTTAGCTTTAGGATATCCCCTTAAATGACAATACTACAGTTAGCGTTAGGATATCCCCTTAAATGACAATACTACAGTTAGCGTTAGGATATCCCCTTAAATGACAATACTACAGTTAGCTTTAGGATATCCCCTTAAATGACAATACTACAGTTAGCGTTAGGATATCCCCTTAAATGACAATACTACAGTTAGCGTTAGGATATCCCTTAAATGACAATACTACAGTTAGCTTTAGGATATCCCCTTAAATGACAATACTACAGTTAGCGTTAGGATATCCCCTTAAATGACAATACTACAGTTAGCGTTAGGATATCCTCTTAAATGACAATACTACAGTTAGCTTTAGGATATCCGTTTAAATGACAATACTACAGTTAGCGTTAGGATATCCCCTTAAATGACAATACTACAGTTAGCTTTAGGATATCCCCTTAAATGACAATACTACAGTTAGCGTTAGGATATCCCCTTAAATGACAATACTACAGTTAGCGTTAGGATATCCCCTTAAATGACAATACTACAGTTAGCGTTAGGATATCCCTTAAATGACAATACTACAGTTAGCTTTAGGATATCCCCTTAAATGACAATACTACAGTTAGCGTTATGATAGTCCCTTAAATGACAATACTACAGTTAGCTTTAGGATATCCCCTTAAATGACAATACTACAGTTAGCGTTAGGATAGTCCCTTAAATGACAATACTACAGTTAGCGTTAGGATATCCCCTTAAATGACAATACTACAGTTAGCGTTAGGATATCCCCTTAAATGACAATGCTACAGTTAGCGTTAGGATATCCCCTTAAATGACAATACTACAGTTAGCTTTAGGATATCCCCTTAAATGACAATACTACAGTTAGCTTTAGGATATCCCCTTAAATGACAATACTACAGTTAGCGTTAGGATATCCCCTTAAATGACAATACTACAGTTAGCGTTAGGATAGTCCCTTAAATGACAATACTACAGTTTGCTTTAGGATATCCCCTTAAATGACAATACTACATTTAGCGTTAGGATAGTCCCTTAAATGACAATACTACAGTTAGCGTTAGGATATCCCCTTAAATGACAATACTACAGTTAGCTTTAGGATATCCCCTTAAATGACAATACTACAGTTTGCTTTAGGATATCCCCTTAAATGACAATACTACAGTTAGCGTTAGGATAGTCCCTTAAATGACAATACTACAGTTAGCGTTAGGATATCCCCTTAAATGACAATACTACATTTAGCGTTAGGATATCCCCTTAAATGACAATACTACAGTTAGCGTTAGGATATCCCCTTAAATGACAATACTACAGTTAGCTTTAGGATATCGCCTTAAATGACAATACTACAGTTTGCTTTAGGATATCCCCTTAAATGACAATACTACAGTTAGCGTTACGATATCCCCTTAAATGACAATACTACATTTAGCGTTAGGATAGTCCCTTAAATGACAATACTACAGTTAGCGTTAGGATAGTCCCTTAAATGACAATACTACATTTAGCGTTAGGATATCCCCTTAAATGACAATACTACAGCTAGCGTTAGGATAGTCCCTTAAATGACAATACTACAGTTAGCTTTAGGATATCCCCTTAAATGACAATACTACAGTTAGCTTTAGGATATCCCCTTAAATGACAATACTACAGTTAGCGTTAGGATATCCCCTTAAATGACAATACTACAGTTAGCTTTAGGATATCCCCTTAAATGACAATACTACAGTTAGCGTTATGATATCCCCTTAAATGACAATAATACAGTTAGCTTTAGGATATCCACTTAAATGACAATACTACAGTTTGCTTTAGGATATCCCCTTAAATGACAATACTACAGTTAGCGTTAGGATATCCCCTTAAATGACAATACTACATTTAGCGTTAGGATAGTCCCTTAAATGACAATACTATAGTTAGCTTTAGGATATCCCCTTAAATGACAATACTACAGTTAGCGTTAGGATATCCCCTTAAATGACAATACTACAGTTAGCGTTAGGATATCCCCTTAAATAACAATACTACAGTTAGCGTTAGGATATCCCCTTAAATGACAATAAGCGTTAGGATATCCCCTTAAATGACAATACTACATTTAGCGTTAGGATAGTCCCTTAAATGACAATACTACAGTTAGCGTTAGGATATCCCCTTAAATGACAATACTACAGTTAGCGTTAGGATATCCCCTTAAATGACAATACTACAGTTAGCGTTAGGATATCCCCTTAAATGACAATACTACAGTTAGCGTTAGGATAGTCCCTTAAATGACAATACTATAGTTAGCGTTAGGATTGTCCCTTAAATGACAATAATGCACTTATCACTTGGACATCCCAAGAGCGAAATGCAAAAGACGTTAGCAAAATTAAAGCTACATTTTTATCTCCTTTGGGAAATCAAGATGAACTGAGAAAGATTATACAATTCATTTTGTCCTGCGCAACAGAAGGAATTGGTTAATATAATTTAGTACAATCTGCCGTAGTGCATTTCAGGGTTAAACAAGATCAAGTCCTTTTAGATTTAATTTGATTGAGTGTTGGAGCGTGGTTCCATATTGATCCTGTTTGTGTCTAAAGGCATTTATCATCTGCTGTTCTTTAAGATCTTGTATGAATTTGATGGATATTTCCTATATATTGCAGGAATGTACCAATAAATATTACAGGAATGTACCAATATATATTACAGGAATGTATCAATAAATATTACAGGAATGTACCAATATGGAATTAATTTGCTGGACATTTCCTAGTTAGTGCAGGAATGTACCAATATATTTTCCATGAATATACAAATATGGATTTAATTTGCTGGATATTTGCTAGATATTGCAGGAATGTACCAATATATATATATATATATATATATATATATATATATATATATATATATATATATATATATATATATATATATATATATATATATATATATATATTGGAATTGACACTTTTAACATTAAAATAATATATATATTGGAATTGACACTTTAAACATTAAAATAATATATATATGTACCAATATGAATTTAATTTGCTGGATATTTTCTAAATATTGTAATAATATACTCATATATTGTACAGGAATGTACCAGTATGGATCTAATTTGCTGAATATTTGCTAGATATTGCAGGAATGTACCAATATATACTACGGGAATGTACCAATATGGAACGAATTTGCTGGATATATCTTAGATATAGCAGGAATGTACCAATATGGAGTTAATTTTCTGCTCCAATCGTCAAAACGTCCTCGGCTTTAAAGATTTTATGAATTCTCGTGTCGGTAGCTATAACATAGGTTGGTAAATATTGCATACATGTATGATAGAAATCGGGGGTGGGGTGGGGGTGGGTGGGGGGTCTTCTTACAACGAAAATCTTTGGAGTATGTGCGATGCCTAACTCGTAATGGTATGGATCAATTGAACTTCGATTTTTTGGTAATCAAATATCTTAACATGATTCATGACTATGGTAATGCCATCATAGAATACCTAGTTTGCTTCTCAGTCTCATAACCTGACTGTTTTTTCACAGTATCAAGTTACGTGCCGTAACTTGTTCCATACAGTGTATCATGCAGTAATATCACGTATCTGAATTAACGGAAAACTCAGTCGCAAACTCAAGTAACGAAGACGAAAAGGACCATGCTACAGTCTTAGGCTATCTTTATGGAATTATTTGCTAAAGTTCAGTCAAAGAACCTTCTTTAGTACGTTTATGCTTGTATAGAGAAACTTGGGAACTTCCGGCTAAAAATGAGTCATCTCGTTCGAGTCGCTCGTGATGAAGGCTATGGCTATGTGTGATATGAACATGACATAATTTGGTCAACAAGGTGGTACACTATATGCCTAAGGGGCTACTGCAGTATGTTCTATGTACCGTTTTAATTATTTGCGGAAAGACGGTTGCCAATTCCATATGTAGTCTTCTGAAATACGTCTTAAATAGCGTGTATTTGGTCCTGATTCAACAGCTCTTCTCGACGTGCAGGTCTGGTTCTGTGCGGAGCAAGCCTGGGCAGCCATATAATGTGGCTGTAGTCAAGTATTTTACTGAAATTGTCTTGGAATGACATCCTTTTATGTGTTGACGTGCCATGAAATACTGGTCAATTAATAAATTGGACAATCAAATGAATCAGTCAAGTAATCAATTAATCAGTGAATGAATCAATTAGTCTGAACAAATCAGTCAATTGGTTAATGAATAAATCAGTCATTGAATAAATCAGTCAGTCAGTCAGTGAATCAATGAATCAGTCAATGAATGAGTCGAAATGAAGATGTAAATTAAATAAATTCTTTTGGAGTTTGTCAAACAAATCTAGTGTTTTATACATCTAACTCCATGTCCTTAACATCAAGTTTAAAACTTCTAAATTAACATCACGTCCTTAACGTCAAGTCTAAAACTTCTAAATTAACATCACGTCCTTAACGTCAAGTCTAAAACTTATAAATTAACATCACGTCCTTAACGTCAAGTCTAAAACTTATAAATTAACATCACGTCCTTAACGTCAAGTCTAAAACTTATAAATTAACATCACATCCTTAACGTCAAGTCTAAAACTTATAAATTAACATCACGTCCTTAACGTCAAGTCTAAAACTTATAAATTAACATCACATCCTTAACGTCAAGTCTAAAACTTATAAATTAACATCACATCCTTAACGTCAAGTCTAAAACTTATAAATTAACATCACGTCCTTAACGTCAAGTCTAAAACTTATAAATTAACATCACGTCCTTAACGTCAAGTCTAAAACTTATAAATTAACATCACGTCCTTAACGTCAAGTCTAAAACTTATAAATTAACATCACGTCCTTAACGTCAAGTCTAAAACTTATAAATTAACATCACGTCCTTAACATCTTCTGGTTATCTAAAACTTATACATTAACATCACGTCATTAACATCGTCCGGTTGTCTAAAACGTATGCATTAAAATCACGTCCTTAATATCGTCCAGTTCTTGACAACGTATGCAGTAACATCACGTCCTAACATCAAGTATGGTTGTCTAAAACGTATGCATTAACATCACATCCTTAACATCGTCCAGTTCTTGACAACGTATGCATTAACATCACGTGCTTAACATCAACTTTGGTTGCCTCAAAGATATACATCTAACTCCACGTCCTTAACATCAAGCACGATTGTACATTAACATCATGACTTTAACATCAAGTACGATTGTACATTAACATCATGACTTTAACATCAGGTACGATTGTCTAAAACGTATACATCTAACTCCACAGCCTTAACATCAACCAAGATTGTACATTAACATCACGTACTTAACATCAGGTACGATTGTATAAACCATTTTAAACCATTTTCTTTAAGAATTCAGTTTCATATTTTAGAGGATTCTTGAAGTCACGAAGTTTTAAAATAGATTACTCTATACATGAATGACCACAGCAAAGCAAAGGCCTCTCATTTATTGTTATCAGATATTTTTATTTTGTTAATTTTATTTTGGTATAAATAATAACGAATCCCAAGAAATAAATATCAGAACTTTATTTTAACCACTTTTTAGGAATATTGTCAAAGCACACAAAACGGTGCATAAATATATACCTAGTTTATTTACGGTGTTATTAACTACAATCGTCTTTTCCTGCGTTACATGATGCGATTTGAGCCAATCAAAATGCTTGTTATGGGGTGGGTGGGTGCGTGAGTGTGTGTGTGATTTGGAATTTTAACGTAGCTTTTTCAGTCATATCGCTACGATGTCTGCAGTGTGGCAGCTTATAGTGATGTCTAGCACTGGGGGCATCATGCGGCAGACATGTAGCATGATGTCCCACCCAGTCACATTATCCTGACACCAGTTATGATAAATACATGACACCAAAATGTATTACTGCGCTAATTAACTGCAGTTAAGAGATAGTTGTCTTTCGTATATTTTAGTATTTTTTTTAATTAAAAGTAGGGGTGTAATATAATCCAGTACTGGGCTCAACTCAGTCATCTACTTTAAAACTGATTACAGTCAGGGAGGCATTCTGATAATTTCGTTTTCTTTTCACGTCCCATAAAAATATATGCAAGTTATTTCAGATCACAAACAATGAAATTTCACAAAGGAGTTTAATTGGTCGCATTAAACAGCAAAAGTAGAGGTTGTAATGTGCTTTGAGCAGTCTCCTGAAATGGCCCTACAAACTTAACTGTATGTAAAAATGGTATGGACTAAAAAGTCCACCTACATCAGTTTATTAACCAGTTAGGTGTCCGTGTTATAATAAAGTCCACGTCCATCAGTTTAATAACCTGTTAGATGCCCGTTTATAATAAATCAGTGTGAAAATGAAACCACTAATCATTATTTTTATGCTTTGTGACACACCGTGACAAACCGGGTCTTGCTTTTCCTTATTCGTGTGTTTTTTTATGTGACAAAGAAACCTCTATAGCTGGACATATGACGATCCTATGACAGTTTCTCATGTTCTCCGATGACCATTGATATAGATATCATGCTGCAGTTTGCAGAGTTCTGAAATTAATAGACATTTGGTATGTCCAGATTTATATCCAACAACAACATTGAGAGTTTCTAATGTCATACAAAACAATATTACCACAACATTTTCAATAGCGAATACTAAATCTGTGGAGTTTTCTATACGTGATATTTGAACTTTGATTCAAGCTTAAATTTCATTTATTAAATGTTTAAATGTCGGTTTTTCAGTGATGGATATAATTCAATGGAAAGAACACCGTAACATGGCCGCCAACAAATTACGGTTTGTCAGAGCTTGTTGAGAATTAGAGGCGAAATATCCGTTTCATTGAATCTGTACTATGACAGTGTGAATCTGGAAATAACTTAGTTTCTCCAGTTAGAGGTCAATTAGTTCGGAAATCGCGATGGCAATTCTTCGATTTCATCAATTAGAAAAGTAGAGTGCTCCCAGCAGATGGTTGGCCTAGGGCCTGCTTGAAATATTACTTGTCAATTAGTTCTCATTTAATCCCACGGGCAAACAGAAATCTATTCTCATTTTTGCGGTTATTGGCTCTCCTTTAGTTTAGACTATCTTGTACATGTCCGTTTTTTATTCCCACGCTTAAATGGAAGCCATTGTGATACACGTCTTCTGTTTGACAGTCTGATAGCCGTTTAATGTAAACTCGATTCGGAAGATTCTTGATGTATTACAACCAGAACTCATCTTGGAATTTTTCAAAAGAAAGTGGTTCGTGTCATCTCACCTTTGATATTAAAGATTTTATATTTTTAACCTTAGCTGCTATATTCTTTGCTTTTTACATAATATAAGCATGTTTACATTTCATATTCTATCTCGTAGAACTGCACATTTGCTTTTATTTGGTCATGTTTATCTTCTTTAGTATTTCTAAAAATGTTATCCTTAGATCTTAGAAATTAACTTTTAATCAGAACATGCCAATAAACCTTCTCTCCGTTATAATTCCTCATAAACCACTAGGTCAGAATAGGCGAAATGTAGATGCGTTGCCCTTGGTGTAATCATATGTAAAATGGGTTTCATTCGTGGCTCCTCCTCCCAGGATCCATTCATGTGTGGCTCCTTCCCCCTGGGGACCCTTCTATCTTGGCTTTTTTCCCTGATGTTCTTGCAGAGTGGATAGATGTCAGATATACATCAAATTCAATTACACTGATGTTTTCTGATCAAACTTTGTATATCAAATCAGAACAGGGAGGCACGTCATATGTGGGACGGTGTTAACATTAGGATCCCTGTTGGTAGGGTTGAGTACGGTGGCAAGCCAATGCAGCGGGCCTAGGTCAAAGTTGTGAATAATTTGTTCTGTTGCCAAAGATTCTGAGATTACTGCGAAATGATAAATTCATTGTTTTAAATGCTCTCGGCAGGCATGTTGTTCATATACATCTACTCTTACGACTGTTTTGCACATTAACCCGGGGCTTTTGTGGAAGGACGGCTGTAGTAACCCTGATAACTGGTGCCTTCTTTGCTATGTATAACCTATGGTATACCTTGGTAATTTAAAGACAGCGAATTCAGTTTCGACTCCTGTACTGCCGAAAATGGCTCCGCTCCCTTGATTTATCTTTCACCCGAAGTAGTATTGTTTGATAATGTATTAAAATGTACGACACCTTTTAAGATACCGTATGGCAGTATTTCATTCGCTTGCGTAAACTGTAGCGATTTCGTAAAAAAGAATTAATGTGAATTTTAGTTATATTTAAGCGAATTCAGATCTATGAAGGTTATATCATATAAGATGATAAGCTTGGATGTGAATTATTTTCGCGGTCTCGTTTTTTTAGACCGCCAAATCGATAAATTTCATCCTCCTCTAGAACTGCTATACAGTTTACAATGTGTAAATTTGTGCAGTGTGTCCTATAGTCGTGATTCCTCTTGTAAGAAATATGCAACATCCGACAGTGTGTCCTACAGTATTTTTTCCTCTTATAACAGTATGTAACTTCGCGCAACATTAACTATAATATTGTCTCCTCATGCAATAATATGTGACATCGTACGGTGTCCGCTATTGTCTTGTTTCCTCTTGTAAGAATAAGTATCAAAGTACAATAGTGTGCCCTATATTCGTGATTCCACTTGTAAAAACATATAACATCGTACAGTGTCCCTGTAGTCTTGTTTACTTTTGTAAGATATATTTTCGAGGGTCTTTTTGGTTGGCGTCTGTAACACTGTCTATTTTAGTGTATGGTACAGAGTATTGTGGATTGATAGAAACGCCATGTAAATAGTTCATAGCATAAAAAGGAATATTCGGAGAGTCATATTTACTTTTTGTTCGCCTGTACTAAGTGGTGGAGACTGTACGCTATACCTTAAGTTTCGTCTTAAGCTGGGCGTCGTCGGAATTGGCGTTAGCAAACGTACACCTTCTATATTTAGGTCAATATGTCTGGTAGGCGAGCGTTGGTCTCTTTTGACAACGATATTTCTTATTTTATTCTGCACATGTGACACAAACATTAATTCAGAGACACTGAATTAGGAATGTAATGGATGAAGCCTTCGGTAGCATACCGTTATCCAAAATAACTTAACATTTTGTGCATTTTGACAAAACAAACTAACTGTAAGTCGATTCCGCTTTACTTTCGAAGTCTTCATTAAATTGGGATCATACACTATTCACGTTGAATAATCAGCTAATTATGGAAACAGTTGCTTGATTTAGTGATGATATGCATGCAATTACCTCCCGTCTCTTCGCTGAATGCGCGGATACATCGATCGGAGAGGCTTTTGAAATAGATTTCGTGATCTTATTTTGTTTCAAAACTATTTTTCGCACACTGGTTAATTACATCCTCCTTCTTCGAATTGAAGAAATCAATTTATATCCGTTTTCGTTGTACTACAAGAGTTACTGTCTCTTCTCAGTATGACGAGAGAAAGGCCGATCTATTTGAACCCTGATAGTTCTTCTTGCAGTAAACAAAAATAGCTATGATATAACATAGGTATATGCATGTTACAAGCTGAGTTGCAGGAAAGCCAGCATCTTTAAATCGTGTTTTCTTTTTTTGCAACCAGTTTGACTTGGGTGGGTCTTTTGGGGAACGATATTAATTTCAGACTGCGAGTGAGTAAACTCAACTCGTATCAACGTAACAGCAAAGGAACGAATTGAAAAATCATAATTCATGCTTGGAAACTCTCAAACATAGCTCTTAAAAGACGGAATGATTATACCACAATGGCGTGTGATATCAACCAATGCATTTTAGTCTGAATTCCCAAAGCTCATAAAACCTTTACTCGAAGGAGTGACTTCGCTGCTTAATGGTTTCACATCTACGACAAGAAATGAAATCTGAAATAGATCGCAGTGCTGTAATGATTTCACATCTACGATAAGAAACGAA
>CM068833.1:56999390-57164390 GCA_028554795.2 Sinohyriopsis cumingii | reverse complement strand
ATGCGGAAATATATAACTTAATAGGAATTGGTAGTTCTTGCGTCACTGACAGTCAGACGCACGTTCGTTTACAGATTTTCTGAACGTTTTACACGCGGTAAAGTAGACAAGATGTTACACCCGTACAACTTAAAGCCTTCAGCTCAGTATGACTTGAATACATTGCCAATATAATGTAAATATATTTGTGCACGTGCCTTCCTGCACATTTATAGAGATTGGTTCGAAATAATTTTGAAGTATTTTAGATTTTGTTAATATCTTCTAAAATATTAAAAAATAAGAAAAATTCGATTCTTCATTGGAGTTTATTAAATATAGTTATATTTGTTACAGTTAACATGAGTTACTACCAGTATTTAGAACTGACTAATGTGTATGGTTAATGATGTACTCATTTGACTTGATATAGTCACAATACGCGGCTTAATGACTAAAGTATGTTGTTGCTGTTGTGGCGTTTAACGCCATTTTTCAGCACATGATAGGCTATTCATGGCGGACAGTATTGATGGTGGAGGAAGAACCCGGGAAAACCTTGGGAAGAACCACCGACCCACGAGAAGCTACAGGCAAGCTTTCTCACATACCCACATTGGTCGAATCCTAGACTCGAACCCACGCGGACAGAGGTGAGATGGCAGTGATCCGTAACGGAGAGCGCTTTAGACCACTCGGCCACTCCGGGCCCCACGCAAAGTATAATGTCGAACCTTACTTTGTAACAGCACGTCAGCACCAGTCATGGAGATTTGGGCTGTTAGGTTATATATGCACATGCCTTTACTGGATTTGCACCAGTTGCATACACAATACAAGATCGCGTACCCATTGTGCATGGTAGTTACAGGTGAGTGATTAGAGTTCTAGGTAATCTGCACACCACATGGCATACCTATAAATACCTGTGTATTTTATAATGTATATAGGAATCAAGGCATGGTTACCATTTCATTATCGAGCGTTTCTGAATGTGGATCATTATTATCGAATTGGCACAACCTAACTGAAGAGAAGAGGGAAATTCAATTAAAGAAAACAGCAGAAAACAATCATATATCGTGTTATCCAAAGTGAGTGACTTGTCTTTGTAAACGTTAATGTCGAAACGACTAAGACACTGTTGTCACTCACTAAGCAGGGGGCGGATGGTCCACTGAGAACTTGATTAGTAAATTCGCCTATTTGAGAAGCGGACATCACGCGTGAAGGAGGCTTTTCACATTTTTTTTATAGGAATAATGTGGGGACGTCCTACAGTTAAAGAACGTAAGTACGAGTCAGTGATGAGAGATGAGTGAAATTTAATAGTAATATATATATATATATATATATATATATATATATATATATATATATATATATATATATATATATATATATATATATATATATATATATATATATATATATATATATTATTCAGTGCTCTTTAATGGTTGCGTTAGATTTTGAGTAACTCGTTCAAACAGACTTTCCCGTATTCGTGAGACCTACGCTTTAAGAAGGTTTCGCAAAAGGTCGAGTATTTCTTGTAACGTCAAAAAGGTCGTTTTCTAAAATTTTGGTAAAGCACTTTCACTGACTAATGAGACGAGGTCATTATATACTTTCAGAAATGAATTTGCGCATGCTGATTGATGTTTTTTTTTTTTTTTTTTTTTTGTATGGTACGATTGTACCATGCCTACCAGATGAATTATCGTTGCTTACCCCAAAATTGTAGAACTGCATCCTTAACCAGAATCTTCATGGTTTGTACTGTATACAGAACCAGTTCTGAATGGCAAGAGAAACATGGTGTAACGTAGTCTAACAAGACCAATGTGCCTTTTCAAGGAAGAAAAATTTAAGTTTGTGTTTCGGATCCAAGTATAAATTTTGTTTAAGCTCATGATTCAAGTAAGAAATTAGTTTGGGAGAATTAACATTGTACAACTTTCTAATTTAGTTTGATTCGTTGAAATATTATTATGATTAAAGTTCACGCTTTTAAAACCAATGTGTATGTGTGTGTGTGTGTGTGTGTGCATCTGATTGGGTTTTTAATGTGCTGGAGAAAATTCTAGTTTGTGTTATTTAGTCAAGCAGTAGAATAGCTCAATTCAGTATAAGAATATTTTTGATCAATGATAACATTTGTAGCCTTAGATGATCCACCTCGTAAATGCGTATTTGACATCAATACAAGCTCAACTTTTCGTTATTGACACGAATTGGTAAACGAAAATCTTATATCGCTTGTAATGCCCTTTGATTGTAAACGACCCGAAGACTGTATATTAGGCAAAAGGTGCGTTATGGTACGAAGACGTCTATTTAGGCGAGACGATATGATCAGGAAGACCGTTTAGTATTGCATGGAACAGTACGATGCGATAAAAACTAAGCTGATCTGGTAACATACAAACGAGTTGAACGGAATTTTCCAACGTTTATATGAATTTTATAACTACAATACGATGGGAAACATCTTAAAAGGGTTCAGCACGATACAAAATAATACACAGACACACAGACAAAGAAGTGATAAATGACCTGTTAAAACGGGAACTGTACGAAAGACAGTTGAAACGATCCGATGCGGTATGCAAACATGGTTGGCAAAAAAAAAATACAAAAAAAAGATACAAATACTACAATTATTGACAAGTACTTTGCAACTGGATGATTGGATATCGAACCCACGACCCTTGGACTATGCATCCCACGCTCTTTAAATGGAGCTGCCGCGGCTTCCCATTACCACAGTAATTTATCTTGACTTATTGCAAATGCCACCGTTTACTTGCTTGGTGATGCCTAGAGCCTGCTATTATCTCTTTTTCTCTTGAAACAGGAACACTTAAAATAATTATTCACATAATTTAGACTGCATTTTCCAACGTTTGGACGAATTACTCTAGATTTCTTTGCAGTCACTGGATGGTGTTTTTTTGTATAGATGGATAGGTAGATGGGTAGGTATGTAGGTAGATATATACATGCATACATACATGCATACATGCATGCATACATACATACATACATACATACATACATACATTCATGTATATATAGATAGATGCATAGAGAGATACATAAAGAGACACATAGAGACATAGAGTAGGTAGGTAGATAGGTAGATATATAGATAGTTGCATGCATGCAACTGAATATATATTATCTATCTTAATTATCCCTCGTAATACTTAGGACTGAATATTATTCAAAATTAACAAAGTCTCAAATTGCTTAGACTACGGTTGATGTTAGGTTGATGGGTAGACAGGTTAATCTATCGCGTCATTTGTAATTACCAGTTATGTTTTCACCTTTTTATTAGATTTTTTTTAAAACGATTCAGTTTGGTTCGTGATACACATCCGTTAATTTTAGACCCATATTTAGGCTTAAAACTGTTGTCCTTCATTTCGTCGGCCTAATTTCGCTCCAAGTGCACGTTGGTTGTTGGTTTGAGGGTGGAGTAAGGGGTGGAGAAACAAGAATTGTACCCATACCTTGTTTTTTTTAATGCTATTTTGTTTTTCAGTTAACGTTACAAAGTTAGGTTTCGGTAGCTATATTATTGCCATTACAAAAAAAAAAAAGACTTGCAACTGCTACACTTCTCAATTAGCTTCCCCATGTCCATTGTATATTTTACAACGGAAAGATCGGACGAAGCCTCGTACAGTGTATATTTTACAACGGAAAGATCGGACGAAGCCTCGTACAGTGTATATTTTACAACGGAAAGATCGGACGAAGCCTCGTACAGTGTATATTTTACAACGGAAAGATCGGACGAAGGCTCGTCCATTGTATATTTGACAACGGAAAGATCGGACGAAACCTCGTACAGTGTATATTTTACAACGGAAAGATCGGACGAAGCCTCGTACAGTGTATATTTTACAACGGATATATTGGATGAAGCCTTCTATAACCCAGTATGTACTTTTAAACGGAAAGGTCGGACGAAGCCTTCTCTAGTACAGTGCATATTTTAAAACATATATATAATGAAAGCTTCTCTAGTCCAGTGTATATTCTGGAACGGAAAGATCTGATGAAGTCTCCCGTATTCCCGTTTATATTTAAAATGGAAAGTTCAGATTAAGGCCCCCGTAGTTCATTGTGTATTTTAAAACAGAAATATCGGATTAAGTCTTCCACGGTTCTGTGTATATTTTAAAATGGCAAGATCGGATGAAATCTCTCGTAGTTCATTGTATATTTTAAAATGGCACGATCGGATGCAATCTCTCGTTGTTCGTTGTATATTTTAAAACGGAAAGGTCGGACGAGATGCCTTAAGTCTGTTTTCGTTTCCAATGTGAATGTATTCGTTAAAAGCAAGAACATGGTTTTCTGTAATAAGTTGGTCCAAGTTTAATAGAATATGCAAAAATTAATCAGCTATCAGGGGTAAATGATAGAACTAGATTTACCATTGATAGATAAATGATAGACCTAGATTGGGGGCCCCGAGTGGCCGAGTGGTCTAAAGCGCTCTCCGTTACGGATCACTGCCATCTCACCTCTGTCTACGTGGGTTCGAGTCTCGGATCCGACCAATGTGGGTATGTAAGAAAGCTTGCCAGTAGCTTCTCGTGGGTCGGTGGTTCTTCCCGGGGTTTTCCCTGGTTCTTCCTCCACCATTAATACTGGCCGCCATACATAGCCTATCGTGTGCTGAAAAATGGCGTTAAACCCCACAACAACAACAACAAGACCTAGATTGATCATTGATAGATAAGGGATAGACCTAGATTGACCATTGATAGATAAATGATAGAACTAGATTCCTACAAACCATTGTTTAGAAGATGTCTTCTTATCGTCAAGTTTGGTGATGTTTGTTATATGTCTGTGTTCATATCAATGTAATACAGTATCCCAAATGCCCCCCCCCCTCCTTAAATGATTATGTAGCAAGTAAAGAAAACATGTTCACTTACGTGTAGTAGGGCATTACTGTGATACATGCATATTAATCAGAGTGATAAATGCCATAAAAGTCAAACGAACTGTCACAAGTAAAGCCTCTGGGCAATATTGCTAATGACACTGATACAAGCTATTTATAGAGAAAGTGTATTATACAGATCCTATTAGCTTATGTTCTTAACTTAGTCGCTACACTATATTGCACAGATCTACGGATACTATAAACTCAAAATTACCCGAAAGCTTTTTATTCCTTTGGGTCATTGAAAAGCGTAAAGCTTCGCTTTGATACTGAATTTGAAATAGACAATTGACGAAGATAGAAGAAAGGGGTTACCTATATTACACCGTATTAAATATTTATTGTGACTAAGGGAGGCATACAAATAAGGCAGATAAAGAAATACGCTGATAACTGCGTCACACTTTATGTGCTCGTAAGACCTCTAAGAACTGGTGTCCTCCTAGTGAGTGAAAGTACTGAAGCTCTGTCCTTTTTCTCCACAAATCAGCATACTCGTCAGTCTTGTACCCTGATTCATCTGTTCCCTGCTACGCACTCCGCTAAACCTTTTAACTTAATTGAGAGACAGATTTTTATTAGTAACCAGACTCTACTATTATCTTGCCAATGTAGACCGGGACCACGGATCGTAAGAGGAGAAAAAATAGAAACTTGTTTTGAGAGATACCTGTTGATACGAGAACATCGGGAATGACATGACTATTTCACGTTATCAAAGGAGAAAATCAAGAGATCGTTTTCTATCCAGCGTACATGCATCCGTTGTTATGCAACAAGCTCTGGCCAACACAGCAATCATTATTTCTAGAAAATTAAAAACTCTGTTAAGTTCCGGCCTAGGTTTCCTTGGTTTTCCCCCAATATTGAGATCAAACGCATTTGATTAATTCACAAGGTAAAATATGCAATTTTCAGCATCTGTTAAATTATCATCGGTGATTCAGAAGGGTACCAGTAGGGTCACATGTCATGGAAACATTCATTTGTAATAACATGTCACAAAGAAAGCTAACGAATAAAAATGATTTTATATATAAATTAGAGGACCCATTTGAATGAAAATGCGCCATACAAATGATTTGCAATATATATATATATATATATATATATATATATATATATATATATATATATATATATATATATATATATATATATATATATAGTAGAAAATCCATTCAAAGGAAAACATGCCAATAACACTTCTTTTAATAGAAAGTAGAAGTTCCATTTAAATGAAAATGTGCCAGTAGAAACGAGTTTTATATAGAAAGTAGGAGGTCCATTCGAATGAAAATGTGCCAGTAGAAATGATTTTTATATAGAAAGTAGGAGGTCCATATGAGTGAAAATGTGCCAGAAGAAATGACTTTTATATAGAAAGTAGAAGATCCATTCAATGACAATGTGCCAAAAAGAAATGATTTTTCAAGGACCCATTCAAAATATCCAGCCCACTGAAAGCTATTTATAGAAGGCAATGACCCTTTCAAAAGATCCAACCAACTAAAACCTATTTAAAGACGGACAATAATGTTAGCTACATCACTGTAAAGAACCAGGATTTAGCGATACGATTTTCAAACAAATATAGTTTACACTAATGTGAAAAAATAATGTATATTTTCGATTGGTACAGTCAGTGTTGCATATATCGTTGTGCAAGAAAACGTTGTAGCTCATTGGGTCAGACTCGAGACTAGACGGGAGAGTCTAAAATTCCAACACTGGGTCAGAATGAATCTGCTACCATGGCGCGTTCAATACAGTTTACATACCCCTTCTCAACACAACTTCCAAAATTTCGTTGTGCCATAAAACAGTGAAAATCAACCAAACCAAACCTTTCTGTGCAAGTACGTAATACAAGATTGTTCGTTCATTTCTCAGGAAATATTGAATAAGCTAAAAGTATGTACGTTTATTTGTTAGGATTCTAGTTTTGTTGCAGCTGCAATTAATGGAGATTTTTCCACGTTATCTTTTATCGTGTAGAATTGTATCTTTGTGGTTTACCGTATATAATTTTATCTTACGTTAATCGGTATGGTTTACCGTATATAATTTTATCTTACGTTTATCGGTATGATTTACCGTGTAAGATTTTATCTTACGTTAATCGGTATGGTTTACCGTGTATAATTTTATCTTACGTTAATCGGTATGGTTTACCGTTTAATATTTTATCTTACGTTTATCGGTATGGTTTACCGTGTATAATTTTATCTTACGTTTATCGGTATGATTTACCGTGTAAGATTTTATCTTACGTCTATCGAAATAGTTTACATTGTGGACTTTTATCTTACGTTTATCTGTATGGTTTTTCCTGTATAATTTTATATTACGTTTATCGGTTGCGTTTATCGTTCTAAATGTTATTATGCAAATATATATATTTATATTTTCATAAGTTTCCTTATAATCGGCACCATATAGCCATTATTGTGCTGACGTGTTGTTAAACTCGAATTCATGCATACATATATAGCGTATGTTGTAAATTGTTACACATAATTATCATAGTCTAGTTGTACATGATACAGACACATTTATATCCTTAACTTGCAAGTCTTTCGACGGCTACATGATTTTTATTGCTGACATTTTGAGTTGAAAATGCGTCAAGTATAACGTTTAAAATACTGTTTTTATGCAGAGAACATTTCAAAATAGATTGGTCTGATTTATGTGCTTTCTATCTTGATATGTTTTTGATATTTAAAGCCAGCAAGCTGTCACGAAAAACAAAGAAGGATTTGTATTCGCAGGTACTTCGGTTAAAAATCGTCAGATAGATGGATTGTTTCTGTGAAAGAGTGCACAATTAGAAAATATTTTGGTCTGAGTTTCATCCAAACATGCAACGTACATGACGCTATTTTGGTTGTAATAATTTTGGTTATTACTACGACCACAAGTTTAATTGCACATTGATGTAATAACAGTCATTGGGTGTGGCCATATCATATTCTTTACAAGTCATGGACAAATATAAAGCTGTGCAAGTGAGCGACAATACTATAGCGAAACTGTGTTGCTAGTATCGCAGATATTTTCTTTAAATCCGTTACACAAAGGGCTCAGTTAGACTTTTATATATATATATATATATATATATATATATATATATATATATATATATATATATATATATATATAACAGTTTGACGTCATTGTAATATTAATTACGTCATTGTTAATGTATATATATATATATATATATATATATATATATATATATATATATATATACGCCGCACTTGTACACAAATTTAAATTTCTAGTGCTTGCAATGTCATGAAGGTGCGTCATTGCATTGGTATAGTGGAAAGTTTGATTCAGACAAATTGTGTGTGTGTGTGTGTTTTACAAGTTTCTTGTGGAAAAAGGTTAGCTATGTAAACATGTTGTTTACAACTTCGGACAAAGATTAAGCACACAAAATAAATTAAATACATAACATCACTCATTATTTGTGTTTCATTACCAAAAGAAATGTTATGTGCCAAACTAGAGCTCGAAAACATTTTCCAAACATATGAATCCATTTACATTTTATCTAGGGTTAATACATGATAGATATTCCAGTATTTCGTGTGAGAAGTTCAACATAAATATTAAATAAATTTTGCCAGATTTCAGATCTAGTAAATTTTCGTTCGTAGATTTGATAGCAAACGACTTTATTTGTGTTAAATATATTGTCCTTCTCAGATCTAATCTTGCATGCGTTTCTGAAGTGAACCTTTCTAAGAAGAAGCGTCCCTCTTTCAAATATTTCTATTCTACTTTGTTCATCTCCATCAAACATCTGGCAATATGCCAAAATTAATACGCTGGCCCCATACTTCACTATTCAAAGAAAGTGGAGACAATATTGGATTGGTTGGATTTAGTGTGTTACGGCACAGCAACACACGCAAGGTGATAAGTGCCGAGACGATTGGAATTAACAAGCCATGCCAAAAGATCCACCACGCTAGAAGACCCGTGCTGTTGCCAGGGTAGAAATGGAATAAACACCATTACTGACACGCCCAACACGCTACGAGACCCATACTTATGTGAGCGTAGGAACTGAGTAAGCACAATTACTGTCCAGCGTAGAGCACGCTAACCAGTGTGCCATGGCGGTTCGTGCGTAAGGAGATCGCACCAGGATTATTCTGTATCCTTGTGTCCGCATGGGATGGGAGACAAACATTCTTAAAGCTTTGAAACGTATCAATATTTGATGTCGTAATCTCGTACTGTCAGCGTTTTTCTGACACTAAAATAACACTTCAGGTTGTCTTAACTTGAAATATATAAGCCGATAAAATGTAGAAATGCCCTGATATATTTATAGCTATACAGAGCATTTCTCGTTCCATTTTGACGATGTTACAGTTTGGGATGAGGGATTTGGATTGTTGATATTTTAAGGCATATGATTTGGGATTTAATTATTTATGTAGACTGTAAGAAATTCAAAACACACCATTAACTTACTTTCAACAACAAACGTGCCTTTTGCAAATGCAACGAGCAGAGTGCAGTTCACCAATATAGGAATCATAATTCATTTTTTTTTTGGGGGGGGTGTCAAAAATTAATTTGCCGAATCTGAGGGAGGGAGGAGAGCAGGGTAAGTGCGAAGAAGTGCGACTCAACACACCCGAGAGATATATCATCGCCTTTCTAACGTAAACTTTAAGAAACAAAATAGTGTGATCTCGATTCTTAAATCGACAAAAACCGCATTGAAAGTTTCAGATGTAAGTCAAAGTTTCAGTCGAACTTGGAAGCAGGATTTCAGGCCAGATGTTCACGTGCATCAACCGCTTTATACCTAGTAATAGGAAGCGCGCGCCGCCCCGCCGATAAAGAGGAATAATCACGTTTACAACGTCACGCCTGAAGCCCTCTTCCAAGTTTGATTGAGGAATAGCCTGAAGCCCTCTTCCAAGTTTGATTGAGGAATAGCCTGAAGCCCTCTTCCAAGTTTGATTGAGGAATAGCCTGAAGCCCTCTTCCAAGTTTGTTTGAGGAATAGCCTGATGCCCTCTTCCAAGTTTGATTGAGGAATAGCCTGAAGCCCTCTTCCAAGTTTGATTGAGGAATAACCTGAAGCCCTCTTCCAAGTTTGATTGAGGAATAGCCTGAAAGCCATCTTCTAAGTTCGAATAAGAAATAACCACTATTAAAAAGTCAAGCCTGAAGTCATCTTCCATGTTGATTGAGGAATCGCTGTTTTTACAACGTCTGGCCTGAAAGCCATCTTCCAAGTTCGAATAAGAAATAGCCACTTTTACAAAGTTAAGCCTGAAGCAATCTCCCAAGTTTGATTAAAGGAATAAACACTTCCATGTTCAATTGAGGTATAACCACGTCCATGTTCGATTTAGGAATAACCACGTCCATGTCCGATTTAGGAATAACCACGTCCATGTTCGATTTAGGAATAACCACGTCCATGTTTAATTGAGGTATAACCACGTCCATGTTCAATTGAGGTATAACCACGTCCATGTTCGATTTAGGAATATCCACGTCCATGTTCGATTTAGGAATAACCACCTACATGTTTGATTTAGGAATAACCACCTCCATGTTTGATTTAGGAATAACCACGTCCATGTTCGATTTAGGAATAACCACGTCCATGTTCAATTGAGGTATAACCACGTCCATGTTCAATTGAGGTATAACCACGTCCATGTTCGATTTAGGAATAACCACGTCCATGTCCGATTTAGGAATAACCACCTACATGTTTGATTTAGGAATAACCACCTCCATGCTTGATTTAGGAATAACCACGTCCATGTTCGATTAAGGAATAACCACGTCCATGTTTGATTTAAGAATAACCACGTCCATGTTTGATTTAGGAATAACCACGTCCATGTTCGATTTGGGAACAACCACTTTTGCTGAGAAGCGTTCAGTATGATATCGGTCATCTCTGAAGATTAAAGCTACAACAAGAATGGTGACAAATGTATGAAACCATATTCGGAACCATATTGGATTGATGCACAAATAAAAATGCACAACGTTACTGTGGAGCAGACGAGTTGGAAATCCACTGTGTTCTTTGTTATCTATATCGCTTTAAAACGTAACATCAGTGCATGTTTTCAGTCAATACATACACTATACTGAATGCAGTCATTTGGTTTTGGGCATGGCTCCGAAAAGAGGCTAAATATAATGACATAACCGGACACTAATACCACGTGATATCCGATGTTAATACACGAGTAAGCCATATTCATGCACCGCGTCCAATAATGTTACTCACGCACTTTTTGTAATACGCAAGAATGACTTTTTATGTAGAAAAAATAGCGTCTTTGAATTCAATCCTCTTTTTTTTTTAGTTTTGAAATGTTGCGCTTAACGGCATCTCATGACAATAACTCATATGATGCCAATTTAAAGCAACTGTTGCGGATGTGAAAAAGCAGTAATTGCACAAAACATTTAAGATAAACTATTCGAATTAAATGCAAACATGAATTATACCGATATATGTATAATAGGTAAAGTGTTACAATTTTATGAAGTAGTATATAATTTAAAATGGTATAACATGTACAATCCTTGAACGATTTGGTCCAACCGCAGTCCTGCAAACGGACCAAGATCCGGTCAGGTAGTTCATCATTGTAAAGTTTCTTCATTGATTTCATATCAAAATTAGCATGCAATTTAGCAAGATTGCTAACTTCTTACTGTGTATAGTTATATTTGCCGTCACTATGCAATTTAGCAGGGTTTCTAGTTTCTTACTGTGTATAGTTATATTTGCCGTCACTATGCAATTTAGCAAGGTTTCTAACTTCTTACTGTGTATAGTTATATTTGCTGTCACTAGGCAATTTAGCAAGGTTTCTAGCTTCTTACTGTGTATAGTTATATTTGCCGTCACTAGGCAATTTAGCAAGGTTTCTTACTTCTTACTGTGTATAGTTATATTTCCCGTCACTATACAATTTAGCAAGGTTTCTAACTTCTTACTGTATATAGTTATTGTAATTTGTAATTTATGACGGCAAACTATAACTATACACAGTAAGAAGTTAGAAACTTCTGTAATTTGCCATCACTAGGCAATTTAGAAGGTTTCTAGTTTCTTACTGTGTATAGTTATATTTGCCGTCACTAGGCAATTTAGCAAGGTTTCTAACTTCTTACTGTGTATAGTTATATTTTCCGTCACTAGGCAATTTAGCAAGGTTTCTAGCTTCTTACTGTGTATAGTTATATTTGCCGTCGTCACTATGCAATTTAGCAAGGTTTCTAGCTTCTTACTGTGTATAGTTATATTTGCCGTCACTATGCAATTTAGCAAGGTTTCTAACTTCTTACTGTGTATATTTATATTTGCCGTCACTATGCAATTTAGCAAGGTTTCTAGCTTCTTACTGTGTATAGTTATATTTGCCGTCACTATGCAATTTAGCAAGGTTTCTTACTTCTTACTGTGTATAGTTATATTTGCCGTCACTAGGCAATTTAGCAAGGTTTCTAACTTCTTACTGTGTATAGTTATATTTGCTGTCACTAGGCAATTTAGCAAGGTTTCTAACTTCTTACTGTGTATAGTTATATTTGCTGTCACTAGGCAATTTAGCAAGGTTTCTAGTTTCTTACTGTGTATAGTTATATTTGCCGTCACTAGGCAATTTAGCAAGGTTTCTAACTTCTTACTGTGTATAGTTATATTTTCCGTCACTAGGCAATTTAGCAAGGTTTCTAGCTTCTTACTGTGTATAGTTATATTTGCCGTCGTCACTATGCAATTTAGCAAGGTTTCTAGCTTCTTACTGTGTATAGTTATATTTGCCGTCACTATGCAATTTAGCAAGGTTTCTAACTTCTTACTGTGTATATTTATATTTGCCGTCACTATGCAATTTAGCAAGGTTTCTAGCTTCTTACTGTGTATAGTTATATTTGCCGTCACTATGCAATTTAGCAAGGTTTCTTACTTCTTACTGTGTATAGTTATATTTGCCGTCACTAGGCAATTTAGCAAGGTTTCTTACTTCTTACTGTGTATAGTTATATTTCCCGTCACTATACAATTTAGCAAGGTTTCTAACTTCTTACTGTGTATAGTTATATTTGCCGTCCCTATGCAATTTAGCAAGGTTTCTAACTTCGTACTGTGTATAGTTATATTTGCCGTCCCTATGCAATTTAGCAAGGTTTCTAGCTACTTACTGTGTATAGTTGTATTTGCCGTCGTCACTATGCAATTTAGCAAGGTTTCTAGCTTCTTACTGTGTATAGTTATATTTGCCGTCACTATGCGATTTAGCAAGGTTTCTAGCTTCTTACTGTGTATAGTTATATTTGCCGTCGTCACTATGCAATTTAGCAAGGTTTCTAACTTCTTAGTGTGTATAGTTATAGTTTGCCGTCATAACTGCCTCGATACATTTGTACATTTACAATCAACACAAACGTAATTACATTGGTTCGAAAAATTCACCGAGCACAACCAGACGTTAAACTATATGGATAATCATGTAATCACCGTCTCCACGGCATGCATATAATTGAGGCTCACTATTTTAGTCTTCCTTTAATTAAGAATAAAATATCAAATGAAATGATAAAAGACTTTTCGGGTCAATTTAATTTTAGAAAGCAGTTTTCTTATCTTTAGAGTGACATTTAAAAACTTTTATTTAATAATAAAGAATTTATTTACAAATTGTGTCCTTTACAAAAGCGTTTCTCGGCTTTCACGAAGAGAAACAATATGAAGACTTCATGGACCTTTTGTTGACGAATATCATCAAAGCCAGAAAGTTTAAACATGGTACGAGACACTATCAATGACTTTCAAAATGTCGTCTTGACTAAGAAAACAAAAGGTCACTACTTTTTCACTTTAATTTTTTTTATTGATTTATTTTTCATATATTTGGTAGCATATATGTGTTAGTTGTTTTTATCGTATCATGCGTTAAATGAATTAAACAAGAAAAGTACTATAACGGGAATTTTAAATATTTTAACTGGTATGCATAGATGCTTGCTTCGTAAGAGCGCGTGACGATTAAATGATAAATCCACAGACGCTTGAGCCCAGTTACATGACCAAAGAGGCCGAAACATTTAAATGTGCGAAGGATGCGTTTAATTGGTTGTATCAACACAAAGTTAGGAGATGATTTATCTGATCATATATGTTCATAATGGAAATGTTGCCAGTCTGAAATCCAATATGTCCACCACAGCAGATAATGTGGGAATATTTTGTCTTGCTAAAGAAAATTAGAGACCGTTTCAGCACTCGGCAGATAAAAGGAAGAAATGGTCTTATCTACAATTCCTGGAAATTCTTTTCGGCCGGTAGAGCATAGTCACTTGTATGTTTTGCAAGATTTGCTACACCTTCTTTCATAGATATATATATAAATATATATATATATATATATATATATATATATATATATATATATATATATATATATATATATATATATAACAGGTTTTTAATTATTGTTCATTACAATGGACGAAAAAAAAAGAATAATTTTCACACATCGTTTGAGTTCCAAGATTAATTCAAAACTACTGTAATGAGAAAAACAAATTCTTAAACGTTTGATTGGACAATGTTCAACATACAGACTTTATAATTATTTTCCACCGTTTAGCTTATCCAACTGTTAATACCGGTAGCAATGACGTCTGTTTCTATGATCGGCATTTAACTTTCGCCACCATTGAAATAATTTGGTTTTGGTTTGGTATAGTTTGTTACGGCACAGTAAAAGCATATAATGTATTCATTGGCGTGGCAAGGACAAACACGGTGGCCGATCGAGGCTGATCATGTGATTGGATTCGAATCCACATCCTTTCAATCACGAGCCTGTCGCTATCGAGATAAAGAACACATTCGACATGAAGATATGAATAAGTTTAGAAAAAATCTCAAAGCCCCGAACTGAGTATCGACAAATAAGGAGGACGGGTGTAATTAGAGAGTGAGCAAATATCGCAGCCAGCCATCTTTAGGGAATAATCAATAATTTCAGATCAATAGCTATCTCAGTAGCATCTCTTCTCTTGGACAGCTGCTTACACAGCAAATTGCTGTGATTGACGCTTTCTCCGGAATAGGAGAATAATATTTGCATATCTAACGTTGTTTTCCTCTCAAGAGAAAAGGTGGGACTTAGAGAGACAACCTATTTATATGTAAGTGAAAATGCCGGAATGATTCGGATGGCAAATTTTGAAATCCATCAGAGAAGCCTCACGATGAAAAATACATCGGTCAATTTCTACATTGGACGGAACCTCCTTTGCTTTCAGAGTAGAAAATGATTTCTACAGAGCATTCTCTGCTTTCAGAGTAGAAAATGATTTCTACAGAACCTTCTCTGTTTTAATAGTAGAACATTATTTAAACTTGTTTAGCTGAAAGGATTGTCTTTCTTAATATTTGAAACCTTTGTTTGAAGAAGTGAAGAAAGTCACGGAGTTTTGTATTTTTTTAAAAATTTCCACCTTTGTATAAATGTATATTTCTACCGGATGAAATCAGTTTTCATTCAATTTTTATAGCGTTTTAGCATGATACGTTCTGACAAAATATTGATTGTTTAATTTTTTAAATCAAGAATGCTTTTATTAAGTAGAATTTCTGAAATTCATTATAAAAAGGTGAAATTAGCCTACGTGAAACATGTTCAAAAGGGGTACCTTTCCCTGTGCTATATAATCACATTGTATACATGCTAATGGAAAGGAAGAAAGCAAATCATAGAAAAAAACTAATATTTACCAATCCGATCCATACAATTACTAAGCATTTTTAAAGCTAAATACCCTAAATGGCTTATGTGAGTGTGGTAAATGTGCGGGATTTCTTCGGTGAATAATACTTTTGGCAAGTGATCAGCTCTCCAGCAAATTGACGCGATGGCTTCAAATTTTCCGTTTTTTATTTATATTATAATAATTCCAATTTTTATAAATGAAACGGATTTGCTGCCATACGATTAGCTGTTAACCGTCAGGTGGTACTGATCTGGATTTGTTTACACATCGATAAATTCTGGGACTACATTCGGTTTTTGTAGTCTTTGCAATATAAATAAACATTGCAGACATGTCATTGTGAAACGATTGTTTCATCTTTTAAATTTCTTATTCAGCAAATAAATATAAATGGTATCATTTTTATGCTTTTTCAAATATTCCTTGATTGAAATGTATTGTTTACAATTTGGCGTTAGTCTGCTCCATAGTCGCGCAAAATGGCCGATTACGGTGATTTTTCACTGCAATTTTCTGCGGAGATTTTTTTTTAACAATTGTCATCTGACAAGGAGTTAAAAGAAAAAAAAAATAGCAGCAACTGAAGCAGATGAAGATGGATTTGACTATAATGTGATGGATAATACAAAAACGCTGAAAATGAAACAGAACAACAGATTGATAAATTCCCTCACTTAGCACCCCATGAACTCAGTCACCCTGGACATACACAACAACAACAACTACAATAATAATAGCGTGGGAACTGGGCCAGTCAATTTTGAGGCTGCTGAGGGATATAAACCATGATTCGAGAAATTATCTGAGGAGGAGTTAAAAGCTATTGAAATAAATCAATACTCAGAGGCTACTAAACGAAATACAAAATGAGGTATTGGCGTTTTCAATGGTATTTTTTAAAATTGTTTTATTTTAATTTTGTTTGTTTATTTAAAACACGTGTGTGGATGTTAGTGGTTAGATCAATACGACCACTTACACAAAAATAAAAACAAATATTTATGAGACCATTATTCAAAGACTGAATAAAGTTTTTAAATGGTAAAACTACCATCTCCACAAATGTGACTTAACACCATTGAAAAATGTATATATAATCCATAAAGGTGATTGTTTTGCTAATTTAAATTATTTTGGATGTGTAGTCATTAATTCCTTCCAGCATTCCAGCACTCAACTATGCAACCAAACAAAACATATGGCCGGTTTTGCGAGCATCTCTACATTTAACAACTGCACATTTAATTTCAGGTTGATAACTGAAAGGGTCTTGTGAAGTATTAACGCTGTTGAAAATGACATAAAATGTTATTCTCGTATAGAACATACTAAAATTAAAAAAGAATATTTTTTTATGTGAAAAGAAATGTGATGACACCACGGGTAGCCATTGCCTAATATAAAGTATGAAGATGCCGAATAAATGTAACTGTGACAGTAGTTACATTTCATTTGACATTAGATCACTGAACGGGTCTTCACAAGTATTAACGCTGTTGAGAATGATATAAAATGTTATTCCTGTATACAATTTTTTTAATTGTTACCTTTATGTTAGTAAGGGATAGCATCAATTTGTTAATTTTTCCATGTTGTTCACTGATAAAATCCAATATGATTTAAGGTTTGTTTGGAAATTTAATCTAGCACACTAGTTCAATCCGTATCAGCTATTATTATGTAAGGTCATGGTCATCTGACGTAGCAGATGGGACTGACTAAAATTGAACAAGAATGTTGTACATGAACTAAATGTGCTGAAACCATCGGTAGCCATTGCCTAAGATGTAAAGTATGAAGTTTCTGAATAAACGTAACTGTGACAGTAGTCAATATGTTCGTGTGATTCTGTACAGGTTATGTATTATGGGGCGATGTGAAGCGGCGAATGAAACTAAATTATACGCTACTTAAATTGGAATGCATTGTTGATGGAATAAGTTGATTTGACGAAGAAAGGACGAAATTGGAATTATAAAGATTAAATGATCATGGTTGGGTATTTATCGATGTGTAAATTTTACCTGATCACTCACAAAGTTAACATAAGTCATTCGGACTTTATTTATTTTGTGAGTGATTAGGTAAAATTTACACATCGATAAATACCCAACCATGATCATTTATTTAATCATATACTGTTTTCCATGACGTCAATTCCACTGGCAAATATACTTTTATCCATAGAGAAATGATTTGCAATACTGCCAGCAGTAATTATCAGATTTACTGATTTACAATTCCTGTGTAGTCTGGTCCTTGCCTTTTCAACCGAAACAGTGACTAGACTGCACGCAACGCTTATCTACCATTCCTCTTCGTCAAATCAAGAATGAAATGTCTTCGAAAAGGAATTCGCTTAATATCCTGTTCCTCCAAAACTGTCAAACTTACATTCTAACAATCTCCGTTCGAAAATGTTCGACTATATTGTTTCACCAAATCAGGTCGTTAGAATCTCAAGTGTAATCACAATCAAATGATATAACAAATTGCCTTCTTTTTCTTAGCTAACAGAAGAACGGGGTCCGTAACTAATGTATGTCTCTTTACCTTTTTATATATAGATTATCGAGAGAAAAAAAAGTCGAGATTCATTGTCACCCTTTGTGTTATAGTAGGCAGTATTTCTTCCATCTGTATCAAATACTTGAAAGTCAAATTAAAACTTACATTGATATCGTTCATCTGAGGACCAGTACAATGATTGCAAAAGGAAATAAGACCCATTTAACGGAATACAGAAAACATGTTGTCCAATAAAGACATTGGGCCTTGTTCTTTGCTTGAAGTGTCCAATCTCAACACAACCTCTTGCTTGTAAAAGCCGTATACCTCACGCGGAGGCCTTTACAATCAAGCCCATAAGCCTATACCTCACGCAGAGGCCTTCACACTAAAGATCATAGGCCTATACCTCACGCGGAGGCCTTCACATTCAAGACCATAAGCATATACCTCACGCGGAGGCCTTCACACCCAAGATCATAGGCCTATACCTTACGCGGAGGCCTTCACACTCAAGACCCTCACGCGGAGGCCTTCACACTCAAGATCTTCGGCCTATACCTCACGCGGAGGGCTTCACACTCAAGACCATAAGCCTATACCTCACGCGGAGGCCTTGACATTCAAGACCATAGACCTATACCTGTAATGAAGGCAATCCATTCCCAAAGGCATTTCTCTCTTTTCAATAGATAACATTATGGTTTGAGCATGTGCCTGGGCTAATACCATGGGTGATACTAACTTTAACGTAAACGCAGTCTTAAGCTTTTTGTTCACACGTAACAGGAACTGACGTCAAACACGTGTAGTATGAGACTGGTCTGTTAGGTAATTGGGTCACCCTGCATTAGCGGTGAAACTGTGATATTAAATGGGTAACATATTCATAGTAGTGAAACTGTAAGACTTGTGTGATAGATAATTGGGTCACATAGTAATAGTATTGAAAATGTAAGACTGGTGTGATAGGTAATTGGCTCATATAATAATATTAGTGAAACTGTAAAACTGGTTTGATAGTTAATTGGGTCACATAGGCATAGTAGTGAAACTTTAAGACTTGTGTGATAGGTAATTGGGTCACATAATAATAGTAGTGAAACTGTAAGACTGGTGTGATAGGTAATTGGGTCACAAAGTCATAGTAGTGAAACTGTAAGACTTTTGTGATAGGTAACACTGGACAACAAATTTTTACAAAAGTCATGTTACTGAAATAAAATTAGTCAATTCTTATCAATTTTTATGTGCTGAACACGAATATGACAGTCAAATTGCAAAATTGGCTCTAGTTTTTTTTGTAATCTGCAAGAAATTAATGTTTACATAACGAAATGCATTCCAATAGTAAAAGGTCAACTGTAATAGCCTACCTATAAAAAATCAAGTCATTGACTACATCTTAGATTTCTTCGCCTGTCTCTTGTACAGCTGTTCGGGAGCATCTCTGAGGAGTGTCCAGCAGTAGTCAGCCAGCATTGTAGTGGACCATTTTCCCTGGTATCTTTGTTCCATTGTTGCGATATCTTGATGAAAACGTTCGCCGTGTTCATCACTAACAATACCACAGTTGCTAGGAAAGAAATCCAAATGGGAATGAAGGAAGTGAATCTTTAGAGACATATTGCAGCCAAGTTTCTTATACTTCATCAACATGTCTTCTACTAGTTCCTTATAGTTTTCTGCCCTAACATTTCCGAGGAAGTTTGTAGAAACTAGGCGAAAAGCATTCCATGCTTGTTTCGCGTCACCTTCCAGCAAGTTGTTGAACCGGTCATCTTTGAAAAGCTCTCGAATCTGAGGACCCACAAAAACTCCCTCTTTAATCTTTGCTTCGCTGAGTCGAGGGAATTTTTCATGCAGGTATCGGAATGCTGGCAAAGTCCGGTCAATGGCTTTCACGAAGTTCTTCATCAAACCTAGTTTGATGTGAAGGGGTGGTAGCAAGATTTTCTGAGCCTCAACCAGAGCTGGGTGTTGGATATTCTTCTCTCCAATGGCTACATTCTGCCTGTGAGTCCATTCCTTCCTCATGTAGTGCATTTCCCTTGCTCGGCTATCCCACTCGCATAAGAAACACATGTATTTTGTATATCCTTGCTGCAGTCCCATTAAAAGGGCAACTACCTTCAAATCACCACAGAGGTGCCAGCTGTACTTGTTATACTCGATGGAATTCAGTAGCTGCCTTAAGTTATCGTATGTCTCTTTCATGTGGACAGCATACGCTACTGGAATAGATGGAAGAATGTTTCCATTGTGCAAAAGCACAGCCTTGAGACTCAGTTTCGAAGAGTCCACAAATAGTCTCCATTCTTGTGGGTCATGAGTGATTTTTAAAGCATTCATGAGGCCCTCAATATCGGAACAGAATATCAGATTACTTTTCTTTCTGAAGAAAGGCTCCAATTGCTGGTGGCGCTTTCGATATGCAGTAATTGTGACATCTTCTTCTAGAAGATTCCATTGTTGGAGTCTTGATCCTAGCAATTCTGCCTTGTTCTTTGATAAGTCCAAATCACGAATCAGGTCATTTAGTTCTTCCTGTGTTATTCTGTGTGGGGTTGATGATGCACCACAGTGAAAATCTGGACCACTGCATGCTGATGGACCAGGAGAAGAACAGGTCGACTCACCTTTGTCTTCGTCAGATGAATCAAGAGAATATTCTGCTGGAGGTTCTGGAATAGGAAGTCCCTCACCATGTGGAACTGGTCTCAATGCAGACGGAATGTTTGGGTAGACTATTCTCGACTTCTTTCGCTTCGTTATTCCGCCGGAAAGAGGAGGAACCAAGCAGAAGTAACAGTCATTTAGGTGGTTGCTTGGCTCTCTCCACACCATTGGGACTGCAAACGGCATTGATGACCTTTTGCAATTCAACCACTGTGAAAGCTGTGTTGTACATGTAGCACAGCATATATGCGGAGCCCAAGGCTTGTCTTGGTCACCAACCTTGCATCCGAAGTAAAGATGATATGCCTTCTTCACTTGAGAATTGATACTTTTCTTCTGGTTGGCAAATGTCACTTCCCCACAAATATAGCAAAAATTGTCCGCGGTATTAACACACTTTCGAGGCATTACTGTTCTTTATTGTACGTAAATGGATGAAATAATAAGTTTTATGTAACAGTAGCTTGAACTGTCTCGCACAACGTCTAAAATATTTTAAATGCTGAACCTATCTGATTGGGCTTTATATAGTACACTGCTTACGTCAGCTTCAGCAGCCGCCTGGCATTAGTATAATAGGCCTACACATGTATAGTACACTGCTGACGTCAACTTACTTCAGCAGCCGCATGGCATTAGTATTGCATTGCATCAGAAAATGATGCAATCAACTGTGGATGATGTGAGCATGATGGTATTATGCAATGTTACATCATTATTCCGGATGTTGCTGCAGTCCTACTGGAGAAATTTACACAGTGAAACATAGAAAATGAGGTATATGAATATCTTCAAAACGAGAGCCAATACAAATTTTTCACGGTTATATTCGTGTTCGGCACACCAAAATACTACAGATTAGGGCCTTTTCAAGTCAGTAATGATTTCACTGTTGACCAGTGTAATTGGGTCACACACTAATAGCGAAACGGTAAGACTGATGTGATATGTATTTGGGTCACAGTCATAGTAATGAAACTGTAAGACTTTTGTTATAGGTAATTGTGTCACATATTCATGGTAGTGTAACTTTAAGACCTAAGTGGTAATGGTAAAAATAACACTTTAAGACTTATGTGTTAGGTAATTGGGTCACATAGACATAATATTGAAACTGTAAGACTTGTGTCATAAGTAATTGGATCACATTGTCATAGTAGTGAAACTGTGAGACTTGTGTGATAAGTAATTGGGTCACATAGTCATAGTAGTGAAACTGTGAGACTTGTGTGATAAGTAATTGGGTCACATAGTCATGATAGTGAAACTGTGAGACTTGTGTGATAAGTAATTGGGTCACATAGTCATAGTAGTGAAACTGTGAGACTTGTGTGATAAGTAATTGGGTCACATAGTCATAGTAGTGAAACTGTGAGACTTGTGTGATAAGTAATTGGGTCACATAGTCATGGTAGTGAAACTGTGAGACTTGTGTGATAAGTAATTGGGTCACATAGTCATAGTAGTGAAACTGTGAGACTTGTGTGATAAGTAATTGGGTCACATAGTCATGATAGTGAAACTGTGAGACTTGTGTGATAAGTAATTGGGTCACATAGTCATAGTAGTGAAACTGTGAGACTTGTGTGATAAGTAATTGGGTCACATAGTCATAGTAGTGAAACTGTGAGACTTGTGTGATAAGTAATTGGGTCACATAGTCATGATAGTGAAACTGTGAGACTTGTGTGATAAGTAATTGGGTCACATAGTCATAGTAGTGAAACTGTGAGACTTGTGTGATAAGTAATTGGGTCACATAGTCATAGTAGTGAAACTGTGAGACTTGTGTGATAAGTAATTGGGTCACATAGTCATAGTAGTGAAACTGTGAGACTTGTGTGATAAGTAATTGGGTCACATAGTCATGGTAGTGAAACTGTGAGACTTGTGTGATAAGTAATTGGGTCACATAGTCATGGTAGTGAAACTGTGAGACTTGTGTGATAAGTAATTGGGTCACATAGTCATAGTAGTGAAACTGTGAGACTTGTGTGATAAGTAATTGGGTCACATAGTCATGGTAGTGAAACTGTTGCTTTTATTTGCTGATAGCTGATGGCTCATCCTATGCGAAACGGTATTAATAGAAATGATGATGATGAAATGGCACTTTACGGCATGTCGTCAGTGATGGGACCATTTGCATCACACATAATCGTAGCAACAAATGAAATGTTTTGACAACGTTCCTCCCACATTCCTTTTCCTAAGATAATGTAATTTTCTTGACTTTATAACAAGCAGTTTGATACAGAATAATATGTATCCGATGTGTCTAAACAGACATTTGACTCTTGCTTATGTCAGAGAAATAAAATAAATGCGTCTTATAGGCATAAGTAAATGAGGCTACATTCGATATTGTTACTCTTTTATTGTTATCGGTACGTTGTTAACTCATTAAAATGTAGTAATTACGTACACTTCAGATGGTAAACTGCGGACGGGTATATACCTAAGACGATTCGTACGTAGCTGGTGCTTGCATTTGATTGCTAATGGCACGATTTTGATTGAACTCAAATGGAAATTCGATTATTCTGGGAGGTATTGGGTTTGATTTAGAACAGGGTTATTTCCTCGAGAAGAGTTATTCTTTCTCAGAGAATACACTGACGTGTTGCTCTGCCAACACCACTGTAAATTGTCTGGGTTCAAATGTCATGTCCATTTTTGTACTTTAGATTATTGCAAAGGACGCAGCCATATGCAGTTCAGTAAATTGATTGTTGATGATACAGACAGTGCTAAACTATTTTTAAAAATCGTCTTGTAAGACGTTTGTTTGTCAGGTTTTTTGTTTCCATAGAGAAGAGGCACATGTTTAAATAGCTAATGAAAGGAATGATTCACTTTTATGTATATTTGATTTCTAGGCTAGAACTGTTGACGCGAGCGGAGACGCACACACAGTCTTAGGTCAAATGTTTTGTCAAAATAATGACGACATCGTGGCGAAGTGCTATGTTAAATGCATAATTCTATATGTGACAACTATTTAAGTATATGAGTTAACTCTTTTGCAGAATGCAGATGCCAGAGGAAAATATGTAATGTCACGTGCAAGTCACATGACCATGAACTGTGTTATGCTTATTGTCTAAACATCCAATGTAAACATAATGGATAGTGGTGTGTGTGTGTGTGTCGCAGACATGTAGCATGATGTCCCACCCAGACACATTATCCTAACGCTAACCTTTTAATGCTGAGCGCCAAGCGAGGTAGCTGTTAGTGCCATTTTTGTAAGTCTTTGGTATGACTCGGCCGGGGATCGATCCCACGACCTCCCGCATCAAAGGCGATCGCTCTAACCACTAGGCCACCGAGTGATTTGTATAGTGGTAAGGGAATAGAGTTGAAAATGAAGGGGCAAACTTATGTCATGCCGTTATTTAGATTGAAAGATAAATAAAGTCGACAGGATATATGATAAGGCTGCGGTTATAGTGTATCATGTTTTAAAGAGTTATAAAAATCGTGCTAGATAAACAAAACCAAAACGATGGCGCTGTGTTTATGGATACTCGGGATGCTTGACCGTTTTTTATTGTACTAAAAGAGAACTGATGAAGTATTTTGACAGAAATGACTAACACAGTGAAAACAGACCTTCATCTGTACATAAAAACACTCAAAAGAAATGAAATAAAAATAGCATTTGCAAACAAAGAGCGTTTTAATAAGAGAGATCATGAAAAGACAGCGTTTGGTGTGATGCAGACGTTAGATATCGAAAACTATAAGTAATCATGTGCACGGTGTCATGTGAATAATGACATTTTGAATTGTTAATGAAAAGTAAATATTGTGGGAGATCAACGTAGTTAAATTTGGAGAGGGACTTGGGAAACATGCCCCCAAAACCACTACGTTTTGTATGCACCATGTGTGTTTAAATTAGGCTGGATAGAGTGGGCATGCGTAAGATACAGTGGTATTCGGACATTCCAGTTATGCAAAGAAATCTGAATGCACCGATATATAACGAAAACACATGAACATAATATATGACATGTTATTACTAAAACAATTCCACAAGAAATATGTATTTTATACGATGACTATTCACAGTGCTTAGCGCACACATATTATGGGGAAGTATTTGGAAAATCATGGTATAAAGCATATGAAATGATGTGCATATAGTTCTGACTTGAACATTGCTGAGAATGTGTGCATTAAACCTAATCGGAATCTGCAAAATAATATTCATTATTTGAAAATCCCCATTTTTACTTAAAGGCACGATTAGAGCAATGTGGGAAAACATATCAGCTGAATTTATTGAAATTCTGTACCATTTTATTCCAAGACGATTGTCAGAATTTGAATCATTCTATTCCAAGAAGTTTGTCAAAATGTTTATCATTCTATTCCAAGACGATTGTCAAAATTTGTACCAGTCTATTTCCACATGATTGTCAAAATTTGTACCAGCCTGTTCCAACATGATTGTCAAAAATCGTACCAGTCTATTCCAACATGGTTGTCAAAAATCGTACCAGTCTATTCCAACATGGTTGTCAAAAATCGTACCAGTCTATTCCAACATGGCTGTCAAGAATGATCCGTCATGGGATGCATCATGAAATCTCAATGCAAGTCTCTATCTCAGTGCAAGTCTCTATCTCATGAGACAATGGTAAGAACTCTGAGGTCGATGTTTCGCTTTTGGGCCATCGATTGTATTGTTGTTGTTATTGTTGTTGTTGTTGTTCTAGGGTTTAACGCCATTTTTCAGCACACGATAGGTTATGCATGGCGGTCAGTATCAATGGTGGAGGAAGAACCGTGGGAAACCCCGGAAACAACCATCGACCCACGAGAAGCTACTGGCAAGCTTTCTCACATACCCACAATTGCCGAATCCGAGATTCGACCCCACGCAGACAGAGGTGCGATTGCAGTAATCCTTTACGGAGAGTGCTTTAGACCACTCAGCCAATCGGGTGCCCATCGATTCTCTCTCTCTCTCTCTCACACACACACACACACACACACACACACACACACATACACATACATATATATATATATATATATATATATATATATATATATATATATATATATATATATATATATATATATATATATATATATTAAACTTTCGATAAGGTGCGTCTCGCAGATAAAATAGCAATTATTGATAAAAACAATTCGGGTTTTTTTTAGAGTATCAAGCAGTATGTTTAGTCCATTAGTTGCTTCTGGCAGGCCTCTTTTCCTTTTTCTTATCTCAGTAGACGTTTAGTTTCATTTTCCTCTTAACAAATCTTCCAATCTATGCTAACGACGAGGATTATCAGTATGCAATTTAAAATCGAATGATTATTTAGTAATAAACGGTGATGTACTGGTTACGTAAGATGCGTTTCTAAAGGTCCTTGCGTGCAATCGTCAACATAAAAATGCCACACATGTATAATTTAAGTATACACGATTTAAAGGGAAAGGAACAATACTTGGTTTGGTTAAAATACCACTTTTCCACTTTTGCTGTAACACGCGATCGACCTCTTCCGCCTTAAACCAAGTTTTTGATTATACTAATTCACAACGACTACATACATACATACATACATACATACATACATACATACATACATACATACGTACATACATACACTCACTCACGCACGCACGCACACACACACACACACACATATACATACATACATACATACATACATACATACATACATACATACATACATACATACATACATACATACATACATACATACATACATATATGTTCATATCATCGCACACCTGTCAGATGCATGTAGCCATACCAAACCTTATTTAATGATTGTTCCTTAGACGGGTTATTCGTTGATCGATATATGCGATTCGAAAATAAATTGTTTGCTTCGATTAAACATTCTCATATCAGGCAAGAAATGTATGCCGACTTAGTATCCTTGTTCTAGTACACGGATGTTTCTCTATGCGTTTTAATCATTATATTCGTTTGAAACTTAACTGTGACAGTACGCTAATAGTGTCACATAATTTATGTCTTGATAAATGTGAAACTCTAGTCTCAGAGTTTTTCAAAAGCTCGACTTTCCATAGGCTGAGAAGAATTGCATGCTTCAGCCATTTGCACGAAGCAAGCGGTGCCGGCCAAATAATTCCAATCCGGCCTAGAGCTTCGTTTGAAAATCGAATCTGATAAAACGACTGCCTCTGTCAGTGCATTACAAGAGATAACCAGTGCTCCTGTTGGCGTTGAACTATTAAGAATCACTTGGACATTGATAACCACTATAACGAACAAAATTCAGTTTTTCCGCAAAAATGAGGCGCCGAAGGTACTGCAGGAGCTTTGCTGGTGAGTTTTTTTATTTTCTTTGGTTTTCTTTTTTGTCTTTCGTGTTGTTTTATTTTCTTTTCATTTTAGTGGTTTTATATTGTCATTGTTTTACGTTTTAGTTTAGCACTATATGATCAAATATTCAGTTACTAGTGAGAAAAATAGAGAAAGATTTTTTTTTTTACATACAACTGATATCGGCAGCGGTCTTTTCTTACTGACCCAAGGGACCAAGGCCCTGAATATTAGCTTGGAAACAATTGAAATAGCCACCGTATTAATAGATGCATACTAATTGAACATGAGAAGACAAATGCACACAGGTATGATACATTTGTTTTTGGGGTAGATCTTGCCCATCAAGAACTAATACAAAAATTCACTTCTGGATCAAGGTAAAAAGGGAGAAGCACATGAATGGGTGTTTTTAGAAGCACATAGCTCTAATGAATTTCAGAAGGTTTGGTGTAAAGAAGGATATTTTACATTTTGTTGCTGATATCCTAAATAGATGTATACTGCTTCACATGGAACTTTGCGTTAATTTTGTAAGATCGTAGATAATATGACACTAGCAAAATATCATGCAATTCATGTGTAGCTAAATGTTGTCATCAGCATAGATAACATGACACAAGCAAAATATCCTGCATTTCATGCGTAGCTAAATGTCGTCATCAGCATAGATAACACGACACAAGCAAAATAACATGTATTTCATGTGTAGCTAAATGTCATCAGCATAGATAACATGACACAAGCAAAATATCATGCATTTCATGCGTAGCTAAATGTCGTCATCAGCATAGATAACATGACACAAGCAAAATATCATGCATTTCATGCGTAGCTATATGCCGTCATCAGCATAGATAACATAACACAAGCAAAATATAATGCATTTCATGTGTAGCTAAATGTCGTCATGAGAATACTGTCTTTAGACGATGATTGGCGCCATAATGTAGTTCTTGCTACATTTTCCGTCTTTTGATATGAATATTATTAGCTCTTGCCACCAATGATGAAGAGGTGACATTAAACTCGATTGAAGTCTGAGCTGATGTGTATACGCATAAGGCGCTTAATTTTTGGCAATAATAAAAGCGACACTAACTTAAGACTTCAGTCCTAACTGTTATGGACTCCGACAAGTGAATTTCAGATTCATTCACATGGGACTAGAACTTTCTTTACTTGTTATTCCATACGATTCTTCTGCTTTAAGATGGTATTGATGAAACAAACGATGCTGCGTTTTGTATTGGAATACGGTTGTCTGCATCATTTCATTGTAATATATATTTCCAGCTTTCTTCCTCCCAAATTAATAATCACTTTTGCAATTAATTGGGTAATTCTATATACCGTCTCAATGAAATCTTTATTGGCCGGCTTGCTTTGCATTCTTGAAGAATAAGTGGCCTCTTCCGGTTGTTCTATTTGACCTTACCATTTCTCAGAAGCACTTCCGCCTTCACCAGATAAGTGATGGAAGAGAAATGCATTCGATAGAAGATGTATAGCGCTAAATCACAAACTGGAATAATTGGAAGACTTCGACTTTCTCTTATAGAAATATAATCCGTAGTACTGATCACGTTTTCACTTAGATAGAATTCCAGAAAAGTTCAGATAAGAGTGGAAAAGTTGAAAACTTCTTTTCTCCGTCTTTGTCCACTGTAACAACCGTGAGAGCCACGTTGGCTCAATGATCAATGTCCCGGACTTACGGCTGAAATGGTGCGGATTGGAATCCTACTGTCAGAACAACCTGAGCCAGATACCATGGAGTGTCCTTGGGTAAGATACTGTACTCGAATGGTCTCAGCTCTAAATAACTTACTTGTTTTGCAGAACTGTAAAGCTCAAAACACAGTGTGGCCTATGTAGTTAGAGGGTCAGCCTCGAATGTGGGAGGTCACGTGTTCGAATATCGGCCGAGTCATACCAAAGACTTTAAAACAAATATACTAGCAGCTGCCTCGTTTGACGCTCAACATTAAGATGTTTGTGTTAGGACTAGTCGACGTGGTGTCAGAATAATGAGATTGGGTGGGGCATGATGCTACATGTCTGCGGCATGATACCCAAGTAATAGGCATCACTATAAACTGCCGCACTACAGACATCGTAGCGATATGACTGAAACGTTGTTAAAGCTACGTAAAAATCTAAATCACACACACACACACACACACACACACACACAGAGTCACAACTGTCAAATTGCTGATTGCCCTCTTGAACTACTACGTCAGGCTGAGCGTGGTGTTTGGTTAAAACCCCTTATTTCGCTTCTTCTTGGGTCTTGACTCGTGTTGTAGAAGAGAGCAGATCGAACCTGCCATTCATGTTTATGTATAAATAAGGATATAATCAAGGCTAATCTTTGCATGATGTAATACATGTATATTTCGATTTTTATATCACACCATTGAATAAGCTATGTTTCCAAAAGCCACGCCTACTGTTGGTATTTAATTTTCTAAATTAGCTTTCGACACTGCCTGTCTGATAGCATGGTCTCCTGTCCTCATTGATTTGTATTGCTTTCTTGAAGATGTTGTTTCATCTATGACCAATGAAGGAATTTGGTTTCCATTGGTTGCACGACTGTATTATGATGACCTTATTACGATCAAGCAGGACAATCCCAAGTGCTATAAATAGCTACGTAACAGAAAACCCCAAACATGTATTACTACGCTCAATTAAGATTTCTGTTTTTTAATAATGCAAACAAAATAACGAATAATTTAAATTTCAGTTATAAGAGTTTAACGTTGTTTGTTTTCTTCTGCGTTTATCGTGGTATAAACTGTCAGTTGCCGACTCACACGGCTTACATAACGCCCTTCGGGCGTTATTTGCTGTGATAGTCGGCAACTGACAGTTCATACCACCATAAACGCAGAAGAAAACAAACAACGTTAAACTCTTAAATGTATATTCCAGCACCCCAGCTGATCACCAATATTCTTTTGAGTATTATGCTTGTCAAATGCCTGTTTTTTCTTCTCAGATCCGCTTTAAAAAGCGTGCATGCCTTTCTTAATTCCTATCGAATCAGTTATTCACTTATTGTGCCATCTGCGAATGTTATTATTAGATTAGTCATTATTATTATTATTATTATTATTATTGCTACTACTACTATTTTGCAATAGAAATAGTTTACAAAGCAGAGGAGTGCACCATAATCTGTTGTACGTAAATCATGACATTTCTGATGTGTTCTGGATAAAATAGGTACTAAAAGTTTATGATACATGACTGATCACTATGTATATACAGTATTACGCTCTATCAGTGATAAACCGCGAGATGTATAAATTTTTCATTAAAAGGAAACGAGGCTTGCCGAGTTTCTTTTTAATGAATAATTTGGACAACGAGTGGTATATCATTGATACAGTGTACCTATTATACATAAAAATACACATATTGGCCCATTGAACTGAGTTACGATATGATACTGGCAAATGTGTATTGACCGAGTGAATGAACTCACATCACTGCGAGTGTGTTCGCTACAAAATGTAGTTCTACGTATTTTCTTGTTGCTCACAATCACATATGCAAATTGATAAGTTGATTGTTTTCTTTTTGATTTTCCCTTTTTGATTTTCCGTTTTTATTCACATTTATAAACTCAATATGAAACACATTCGTGATTTAAACATCAAATATAGATTTTATGAAGAAAGTAGTGCGTTAGAAAAACGGTTAGCCTCTCGTACCCTGAACCTGAACTGTCAAGCATTCACATACTGGCGTATGGAAAGTAGCGTGGAATAAATCTAAGTGAAATGACGAACCAACAAGAGGTAATTAAAATATTCTAGTTTATTTACAGTTCATCTAAGTCATTATTCTGCTTTAATTAAAATTTCTAAGACTATAAAATTCTCTTTCTCTCTCTCTCTCTCTCTCTCTCTCTCTCTGTGGACGGTTTGACTAAACTTTAACATCATTCATAGGTCGAGAGACATCGTCGTATGACACAAGCGGAGATCGCTAACGCTCGTATTTTCATGGAGTTTCGCCCGTATCTGGCATGGATAATAGATCGAGAGAGAGAGAGAGAGAGAGAGAGAGAGAGGACCATTTGGACATTTTATATTTAATAATTATTAATCGATTTTTAGAACATTATAATAGGTCTAAGAAACAACAACAAAAATGTATTAAGCACACTACATTATGTGCGCTTCGTAACCGACAAATTTAACAGATTTTATCGACTGGTACACTGTAGATAGATTACAAGGAAAGCGTAAACATACAGCTACGACGAACCAGATTATTGTAGGTTACTTGGTACAAGTTCAGTTTACTGTTTCGTCCAGCGCCTTATGTTTTTCTCTCATTCCAGATATTTGCTTATTTTGTCCCTTATGCACGAGATGGGAGAGGGGAATGGAGAAAATAAAGAATTCCGATGAAATTGTGTACCATTTTAATTTCATTTAGAAAACAGGGACTAACAATAATTTTATCGTTATTTTCAAATATCATTTATGATTAATGAATGAGTAGAAATTCATCATTAATCTATAGGTCTGCAGTTGAAAGAATGTTTATATATTCGTATTATTGCGCCATGGGCGGATCACAATTTGATATACCAGTATTATTGGTATATCAATTTGCTTTATACCAACACTTCATTTGCCATGCTATTTTTAATGTTTGTGGCGCATATATATATATATATATATATATATATATATATATATATATATATATATATATATATATATATATATATATATATATTCTGATGTTTATTAGGTAAAATATGTTCGTAAAATATACCGTACATTTGCTAATATTTTTTATTAGATACGATACATACGTAAATTTTACATTTTCTTATGCTTATTAGGTCAACTATATATGTAAAATATACCGTACATTTACTGATGTTTATTGGATACAATATGTACGTAAAGTATGCAATACATGCCTGATGCTTACTGAATACAATTGGTATGTCAAGTATACAATACACGACTGATGCTTACTGGATACAACAGGTACGTCAAGTAAACAATACACGACTGATGCTTACTGAATAAAATTGGTACGTCAAGTATACAATACATGACAGATGCTTACTGAATACAATAGGTACGTCAAGTATATAATACACGACTGAGTTTACTGGATACAATGGGTACGTAAAGTATACAATACATGACTGAGTTTACTGAATACAATGGGTACGTAAAGTATACAATACATGACTGATGCTTACTGGATACAATAGGTACGTCAAGTAGACAATACATGACTGATGCCTACAGGATACAATGGGTACGTCAGGTATGCAACACATGAAAGATGCAAGTACACAATACATAATTGATGTGTATTGGATACAATGGGTACGTCAGGTATACCATATATGTCTGATGTTTACTGGAAACAATGGGCACGTCAAGTTAAGATTACGTGTTTTCTGAAGAAAATATATATGATAGTGTATTCTCATTAAAATTTTGTATATATTCTTATATCATAAAGATACACTGTTATCCTTCTGTATCTAAGTGTTAAAAGTTTTTCAAGCATAGTCTCCTTTTGAAATTAGCATTCAGTTGACCAATGTTTATTAATTTGAAACCTCGAATAATGTCAATGTTCGATTTAGTATTAAATTTCATTTTCTGTGTAATGGTGTGTACCTTCTAAAGACGAAAAGATCCAATCAATTAAGGGAATATGTATGTGTATATTTGAAATATCAAGGAATATGTATGTGTATATTTGAAATATCAAGGGAATATGTATGTGTATATTGGAAATATCAAGGGAATATGTATGTGTATATTTGAAATATCAAGGGAATATGTATGTGTATGTTGGAAATATCAATGGAATATGTATGTGTATATTGGAAATATCAATGGAATATGTATGTGTATATTGGAAATATGAATGGAATATGTATGTGTATATTGGAAATATCAATGGAATATGTATGTGTATATTGGAAATATCCGATATGGCTTACAATAGCATGTTTTCATATGTAAGGAAGCATGTTCAGCAACCAGATGCACGTGTACAGGGAGGGGGAATAGCTTTTCGTTGTGTTTCCAGAAAAATAATTTTGCCTCGATCTCGTTAGCGATTGCAAATATTAGCCAAACCAAACGATAGCTGGCACAATTTTAACAATCCTTAACTGAAGATATAAAACGACTTGCCGAACAAATTGGTTCAAAGACTTTTGTCTGCACATTACTGGAACGTTTTCTTTTTCTGGAAATGTAAATATGCCAATTTCTTGTTAATTCGATGGTCTACATAAAAAAGCAATGATAACGCCATTATTGAGAATCACAAACGCCTTGGAATTGGCAGAATGCATTTGTGATCAGAAAGAACGTGTTATTAGGCAATACGGATGTATTGCCAATATCCATCACAAAAATGTGACCCATACTGCCTTTCGTTAGAAGTACAAGGTGAACCATACTGCCGTTAGTTAAAAGTACAAGGTGAACCATACTGCCATTAGTTAGAAGTACAAAGTGACACATACTGCCTTTAGTTAGAAGTACAAATGACCCATGCTGCCTTTAGAAGTACAAGGTGACCCATACTGCCGTTAGTTAGAAGTACAAAGTGACACATACTGCCTTTAGTTAGAAGTACAAATGACCCATGCTGCCTTTAGAAGTACAAGGTGACCCATACTGCCGTTAGTTAGAAGTACAAAGTGACCCATACTGCCTTTAGTTAGAAGTACAAAGTGACCAATGCTGCCTTTAGTTAGAAGTACAAAGTGACCCATACTGCCTTTATTTAGAAGTACAAAGTGACACATACTGCCTTTAGTTAGAAGTACAAAGTGACCCATGCTGCCTTTAGAAGTACAAGGTGACCCATACTGCCGTTAGTTAGAAGTAAAAAGTGACCCATACTGCCTTTAGTTAGAAGTACAAAGTGACCCATACTGTCGTTAGTTAGAAGTACAAAGTGACCCATACTGCCTTTAGAAGTATAAGGTGACCGATACTGTCATTAGTTAGAAGTACAAAGTGACCCATACTGCCTTTAGAAGAGTTGTTGTGGTTGTTGCGTTTAACGCCATTTTTCAGCACACGATAGGCTATGCATGGCGGCCAGTATTAATGGTGGAGGATGAACCCGGAAAACCCCGGGAAGAACCACTAACCTACAAGAAGCTACTGGCAAGCTTTCTCACATACCCACATTGGCCGAATCCTAGACTCGAACCCACGCAGACAGAGGTGAGATGGCAGTGATCCGTAACGGAGACCGCTTTAGACCACTCGGCCACTCGGGGCCTCACCTTTAGAAGAGAAATTTCAGCACGATATATCTACAGAGATGCCAGTGAAGAGAATGGTTCATGACGTCATTAAAAATAAATCTGACATAACTTTGAATCACATTTTGCCGTTTTGCCTTCCGAATGCCTTAATTTTAAATAATCCCTCAGAGGCGTTCATTTTTCATGAGGTTTGAACTTAATTTCATGTCGTAATGTTACGTTTCGGTTCCCTAAACTCTTTAAATGTGGAATTGATTTGAAGAATGTCTCTGGCAGTATAAAGTTTTAATTTCAGTGAATCACATAGTTCTGAAAAGTGCTTTGCATATGTGGGTGAATAGTCGCAGGAAACACTGCTATCACTTTATAACATTACAGGCGTCTTGTCCGTTTTTCTTCAACTTCTGACGCTTCCTGAATAATTCCACAAGTTTTTCTATGCATTTCCGTTTTAAGAACATGCGAATTGTAATTATGGAAATTTTGTCTGTATAATGCACTTACAAATGTGATTCGTAAGTTTTTATACGAGGCGTATACACCTACAGGAACGAGCAATACAATCTCGAAAATATCCGCTATTATTTAGTTTGCGTTTGTATAGTCCTGTGCTTTTGAATCGAGTGCATACTTGCTTTTTCCTTAGCGTTCTTACTGACAGCCACATTTCTAAACGGCCTCGTCTACCGATGCCTTGGCCACTATGCCGAAACTGTCCATTTTCTGGCATTGCCATCCTTCCCCATAATAAGACATATGGGATTTAGTGTGTGTGTGTGTGTGTGTGTGTGTGTGTGTGTGTGTGTGTGTAAGTGTGCGTGTGATTTGGGTTTTTAATGTAGCTTTAACAATTTTTCAGTCATATTGCTCCGATGTGTGACAGTTTATAGTGATGTCTAGCACTGGCAGACATGTAGCAGGATGTCCCACCCAGTCACATTATCTTGACACCAGGCCGACCAGTCCTAACACTAACCTCTTAATGCTGAGCGCCAAGCGAGGCAGCTGTTAGTATCATTTTTGTAAGTCTGACTCGGCCGGGGATCGAACCCACGACCTCCCGCATCCGAGGAGGACGCTGTAACCACTAGGCCACCGGAGCGGTCCTATATGATTTAGTGGTTACGGCTTTAGAATATTACCCAAAAAGGACTAGGGTTCAACTCCCACTATGGAATAAATTACTACTGGCTACTGTGATCTGTCCATGGGCAAGTCATATTAATCAGCATGCCTTTGCGCGATTGGACATCGAAAATGTTGCTGTGCCGTAAGACTTCAACACGAAACCGAAAAAGAAAAGGAAAAGAAAGAAACATCCATTAGCGTTATAGATACGTCTCGTGATTCACTTTCCTGATTTTACTTAGACTGTACTCAAAATTGACGAACGTAGTTGTGACCTTATTAAAATTTTCTATTGGATATCCGTGGATCTCTAACCTGTATCTGAACTTCATTCTAGTTTTATCTATGCATGATGACATTTCAAACAAACCTTTGTTAAAATATATTTAATAGATTGAAAACTAGGTTTTATAATGTTTAATTCGTGGAATTTTCCCCCATTTTTAGAAACAATTCAATATTTCTTTTTTGTATCTTCTCTTTTTTAAATTTCCTTGTATGTCTTGTAGAAATAGGTACTTTCTTTGAATAGACAGTCTCTTTCAATAGATAGTGACTTTAAATAGACCGTCTATTTAAATATATAGTTGCTTTAAATATACAGTCTCTTTAAATAGATTGTGGTTTTAAATACACGGTCTCTTTAAATAGATAGTGGCTTTAAATAGACAGTCTATTTCAGCAGATAGTGGTTTTAAATAGAAAGTCTCTTTCAATAGATAGTGATTTTAAATAGTCTCTCTAAATAGATAGCGGCTTTAAATACACCGTCTTTTTTAAATAGTGGTTTTAAATAGACAGTTTCTTTCAATAGCTGTTGGCTTTAAATAGACAGTCTCTTTCAATTGTTATGTCTTTAAATACACAGTCTCTTTCAATATATAGTGTCTTTAAATAGATAGTGGCTTTAAATAGACAGTCTCTTTCAATAGACATTGGCTTGAAATAGATACTCTGTTTCAATAGATAGTGGCTATAAATAGTCTCTTTCAACGGATAGTGGCCTTAATAATAGTCAGTCTCTTTAAATAGATAGTGATTTGGAATATTTTCTTTAGTTTGATGATTTTGATTTATATTGCATTAACTTATGGAAATATAAAAATTATCGAAAATGCAGTCATGTAATCGGTTCTTTTTTGACGCAAAATCTACTGGTCAAATAAAGAAAAGGTATTTAATATTGCATTATTTTGATGTAGCATTTGGTGCGCGCGCGCGCGTGCGTCAAAAGTATCAAAAGGTCTAGAAACTTTAATATTTTGTTGTACATGTCTGATAATTACAAATAAAAATATGAATTCCTAAACAAAACTTATCGTCCAATGAAATGGAAATGCATGAATATGTGGTAAAATTAGTAAAACATTTTGTTTTAGGATTTCTCCGATTATCTTTTTGAGTTGCAAATCCAAGACTGAATCTTTTTATGATAAAGATACATGTATGTGTATCCATAATACATTCTGGCTGGTTTGCCATAGTTGCAAAATGCAAATAATAAATACTGTATATTCACATGAAGCATTTCTATTCTTTGTTACTTTATAACTTTGAAGCAAATTGCTTTTAAGCCCAGGACTAAAATTAGCTTTCTTTCCTTGCTGAAATCTACTCAATATTGATCGACGTTTGTCTGCCACGAGAACTCATTTGAATTGAAAATGACATCTATTTCAGTCACATAATCAAATTATTACATTATTGTCCCCTAGGAATTAACTGAACACGTATTTATTGCCGGTTGAACTCCTTTCAGTAGTATCCAATCATTAAAACCAATCAATCTGGAAATAGCTTAATATTTTAATTTATTTGATATTTATATCAAACGCATGGGAGACTGTGATGAATTTCAGATTTCTGACAAGCGCGCGAGAGATTGTGATGAATTTAAGATTTATGTTAAGCGTGCGAGAGATTGTGATGAATTTAATATTTCTATCAAGCGCATGTGCGATTGTGATGCATCTTGCATTGACTAGAAAATTTCATTTGGCAATTTCGTTGATGATTAATGTTACAAATATTATCAAAACAAAGTCAAACACATTTCTAAAGCCACATCTGCATCGTAAATGTGTTCCTTTGAATTTATTTTTATTCCGTAAGAAAATATTATCAAATAAAGATATTGTATCACTTAGTAGGTATAGTTTTCCTACAGTAAGTGCAGTTTCATATTTGTGATATTACCACATGTTAAAATCTCACTTTATGTGATTCTGATTGGTCCAAATAAGGCCATGAAATTATTGTGCAGTATCCTCTTTACTGATTGGCTGGGATCGTGGGAAAACGTTTTTAACCCCGCCTTCCTGAATATTCGATTTTGAATGAACATTTTTGGCGGCCATTTTTGAACTAGGCTCGTGAAAGGAAATTGAGGAAAAATTACCTCCGCTGTATGAATATGGATATATTACCCTCACAGGGATTTTTTATGTCATGTATAACACTATCATAATGAGAAACATGGCGTAAAACTACAAGACAAGAACAACAATAAGATGTAAAACTAAGGGTATTGCTTATATGATGGCGGGGTGGTGAGAGGGAGCGGTATATCTGTAATATAGATCTAGAATCCACCGTATATACAAGCGTGGTTTAAATGTTAACTTGCAGAAGTAAATAAACTCACCTCTGTTCACAGAAGAATTTGGACATATATGGGTCTCCTAACTGACAGAACTTTATCCAACCACAGCATCTTTACGCAGTATATATTGGTTGCAAATCCGACTCAAAAAGAAATTTGTTTACGTCTTCTGTACAGTCTATTGTTCCAGTCAAGTTCTGTAAATATCCGGTCACAAATGCATTGCAGGAAATGTGGGTATTTCTGCATCCAGTAATTCTATTTCACATAAAAATCGCAAAATTGAAACGTTTAGTTCTGCAAGTGACATTTTAGGGTAAACATGTACTCTAGGCCTACTGTTTACCGTATCAATGTGGCATCACATAGCATTAATCATTCTGTTTTGACAAATTATTTTATCGTTATAAAATGTTATGTTTTTTCGGATGGAAGCTTTTTCTTTGATTTATAATTTGTAAAAATGTACAATCTACTTTTACTAGTTCAGCTTTGTTTGGGACTATATTTTATGCACAACAAATGAAAGGTGCACCGTCTGTCAGAATGAACGAAATTATTCGTTCTTCTTTCTATCTGAATAATTTCCACTGAAACAAAAACTGTGATAAAAAGAATCTCAAATAGGCGATGATTTAATATTGAACTTATGAAACTCGTTGAATAATATCCAGCATTTACTCACCAAGGCTTGCAAAAGCTGGACATTATTCAACTCGTTTCATAAATTCAATATTAAATCGTTACCCATTTGAGATCCTCTATATATTAATACATTTGCTCGCTCTTCTTCATAACAACGTGACATAACTAAGTATATACAGGCACTACTAAAAAAAATCTACAAGATCTCCATGGTAACAACCTGACATTTCTAAATATATACAGGCACTACCCAAACAAGATCCACAAGCTCGCTATAATAACTACGTGACATATCTAAATATATACAGGCACTACCCAAACAAGATCCACAAGCTCGCTATAATAACTACGTGACATATCTAAATATATACAGGCACTACCCAAACAAGATCCACAAGCTCGCTATAATAACTACGTGACATATCTAAATATATACAGGCACTACCCAAACAAGATCCACAAGCTCGCTATAATAACTACGTGACATATCTAAATATATACAGGCACTACCCAAACAAGATCCACAAGCTCGCTATAATAACTACGTGACATATCTAAATATATACAGGCACTACCCAAACAAGATCCACAAGCTCGCTATAATAACTACGTGACATATCTAAATATATACAGGCAATACTCAAACAAAATCCACAAGATCTCCATGGTAACAACGTGACATATCCAGATATTTATAGTCACTATCCAAACAAAATTTGAACTGAAGCAGTTGAACTTAGTGCCATATTTGTATGATAGAAATATAAAAGGCATTCAACCATACGCTGGCATTGGAGCATACATTAAAATTCAGTTTTTGTTGAAGATAAACTTGAATAATTTTCTTTCCGTTGAGAATGGCCTTTGAGAAATAATCATTTCTCTTTTACTTCAGTTTCTCCCATGCATATTGCGGTCTCCGGAACATGCCCTCACACCGATTCTCTCCTATGCTATAGTTTGTCAAAAAGTACAGTATCGTGCGTCCGCAAACAGGTTGTGCTACTAGTAGTTTTGTCAGACTCTGCATGTTAGTTTAGAACAATTACATAAATATGCTGATGAAAAGGCCTCGTGTTACGAATCGCAAAATTTTATATTTGTTAAAAGGCAAAAATATCTTGATATCGCTAATATCTAATTTACGCCTTTTGGTGGGCTTTTATTGTTAGTACTGACATCTGAGCAGCCGAATGATCAGCCGTCGAGACTGCAAAAAATAATTAGTAATGACATATAATAAGCCGACTGAATAGCCGTCAGGACTGCAATAAATGTTAGTATTGACGTGTAAGAAACCGAATGATAAACGGTCGAGACTGTCATAAATTTAGCATTGACCTGTAATAGGCCCAGTGTTAAGCCATCTCGACTGCCGTAAACATTAGGACTGACATGTAAGAAGCTGAATGATTAGCCGTCGAGACTGTCATAAATTTAGCATTGATTTGTAAGAAGCCCAATAATCAGCCGTCGAGAGACTGCCATAAATTTGGCATTGACACGTAAGAAGCCGAATGCTAAACGGCCGAGACAGCCATGAATTTAGCATTGGCTTGTAAGAAGCCCAATGATCAGCCGTCGCGACTGCCGTAAATGTAGCATTGACATATAAAAAGCCGAATGCTATACGGTCGAGCCTGCCTTGAATTTAGCATTGGCTTGTAAGAAGCCCAATAATCAGCCGTCAAGACTGTCATCAATTTAGCATTGGCTTCTAAGAAGCCCAATGACCAGCCGTCAAGACTGCCGTAAACATTAGGATTGACACGTAAGAAGCCGAATGATCAGTCGTCAAGACTGACATCCATTTAGCATTGACATTTAAGAAGCCGAATGATAAACCGTTGAGACGGCCATAAAATTAGTAATGACATATAAGAAGCTGAATGATTAGCCGTCAAGACTGCCAGAAATTTGTCTCAGATGTTGAAGAAACAACTTAACCGAATTTATTTAAAGATTGTTTTAGTTAATTTTATGATAAATATAGCGTTAACTTCGGTGTGTGTTTGACAGGAAAAATGACTCAGTTTGAAAATCAACCATATTTATGTCATAGTGGAATATTTCACGTATACATTATTTAAATGTTGTTTGAGTAATAAGATCTGAACATATCAACACATAATGTTAAGATGTAAATTCACGACTTCTCTCTGTACTGCTCACACGTTTTCAGTAAATCTCAAATCTTTTATCGTTTTAAAACATTTTTTAAAAATTTTAAAATCTTAAACATCATTATTTGAAAAACTTAAGTGCGTATAGTACATACTTACGGCTGGTATGTAAAAGCGATCCCAAAAAATAGAACAGTACTAATTGTTGGTTTTGTATTATTTAGATTTGGCATATTCTAGGTTGACTGTAGAGCTTTTGGCGAATTAATTTAAAATGTTATGTTTTATGAATATAAAAGGTGTAAGTAATTTACGTGTTTTCATGGACTTGGCATTTAGAACAATCATATAGCTTGGGAGTATTATTTGTATCAGCCACTGCATATTAATAGCAATTCATCGTGTGCTTAATTTTCAAGTTATTTTGGCTTGGGCATAGAAAGACGAGACTTGAACAAGGAAAGACGAGACTTGAGCAAGGAAAGACGAGACTTGGACAAGGAAAGACGAGACTTTAACAAGGAAAGACGAGACTTGAACAAGGAAAGACGAGACTTGGACACGTAAAGCGAATTATTCTCTTGTTCTTCCAAATGTATTACAGCGTTGTCATGATCTTTCGTTTTTATATGAATATGAAACATTCGCATCTGGTAATGCAGTTTTTAACGTAATTTTTATTGTTACCATTTGTCTTTAATTTTTCAAATGACTTGTTCCAATTGAAATCCTAATTATTAACTTGAGTAATCTCTGCTCTAAAATGAATTCTGTAATATTGATGCGGACCATTACCGTGTGAGGCCGTAACCGAAACAATTATTGGACTTCTTCGTAAAGAGACACTGTGATTTGATGCAGACCAAAGCCATGTGAGGCAATAACTCAAGCAATTATTGCCCTTTTTCTAAACGACATACTGTAATTTGATGCACACCAGTACTATATGAGACCGTTTTGCAAATCTTTATTGCCCTTTTTTCTTCACGGCTGATTTGTATTCGATAGTCTGACGTTTAATTCCCTCAGTATGGCCAAGACCCAATGGACTGTAATGTATGAACTGCTGATAAATTTGTTGTTGTCGGAATATATGCGCTAAATCAGACCGAGGCATTGTAACGTTACCTATAATTACTGATGATACGGGGTTTCATATAAATGTTTGGAGCAGATGGCATAATAGTGTACATATTGCCAAACGTTTGGGTGTATTTATATTTAGATGATACGTAGAATAAAATCTGAAAGTGTAATTAAGAAGCCAGTTTTGTTGTTTGACTTAATTTATCAAACCCTCAATGCCGTATTTGTATGACTGTTTCTTAGATGTAAACACTGTTGCGTAATACCTGCAGAAAGTTTTGCAGTTTAACTTCATTATTTGTTTAATGAAATATCACATTTTAATAAATTCCTATATTTAGTTTTTGTTCACAAATTAGGCTTCTGTTTAAGAAATGGGAGTTTCCTTAGAGAAATGAGACTCTGTCTCTGCATTCCGTCTATTATCAAAATTATAGGAGGAGAGATTTGCAACGCTGCTTTATATATGAATAATTCATTTTCCAAGTAATTGATGTATAAAAGAATTACTTGACTTAAAATGGTTTATTAAATACTTTTCAAAATTATAATACTGTATAATGAGTATTTTTCAATACAATTTATCATTTCTATCCTTGACAGTAAGAAACCCCTTTCAATATTTTTACGTTTAAATACTTTTTCCTAAGGGCACAGTTTCATCTAAGGATACATTTATCTTCCTAATACGTACATTCACTGTGGAATTACTTTCAAACATTACTGTGATCCTAATCGTGATGTTGGAGTATGCTTGATCACCGTGTCTCCAGACGGAGACAAATGGTGCAATTTACCATACCATCGATATTGCCTATGATCAGATTGGAGACAGTCGGAAGGAAGATATAAAAATATATCCTTCTTACGGACTTGACATCAAAGTTGTTAAACTATTACATAACCACGATGAATTTGGTAATGTTTCCTTTAGGATTATACTTGCCTTATGAATGCCAGAAGCGTGAGACAAATATGGCAGTAAAAAATATGAATGTGTTTGCCTACCATTTTGCTTACAACTGCAAATAAAAACATAAATCATATCAATAATAATGGATCTGGTATCCTAACATACGGTATTGCTTCAATTACGTTAAGAAACTGCAGTCGCTTTTTTGTTAAGCATGCCAGACTCTAGACCACAAGTCTGAATCTTACAACCAGATACGTGTCCCTGGGCAAGGAGATTTACTCTGACTGTTTCAGCAATAAATAACCTACTTGTGTTGCTTTGCCGCAAAACCCCAAACAAAACCCCCCAAACAAAACCCATTCAGTTACGTTAACGTTTGCTTTGCGCCAAAGAATAATTGTACTTTTTTTAGGACGTAATTAACGCTTGCAAAGCGTATTTCTCGTGCACTACAACTAACTAGGAGTGCACGCAAAATGCAGTAAAAAAGGCAGAATACAGACCACTACTTGATCACGTCCATCTCATCAAAGAATTTTACTTATACATACACATGAAAATAACAAACCACACGGCCAGTAAGTAATTCCTAATTGCACTGTATCGCAAAGATCATGAATAAGAAAGAAAACTGACTTGCAACGTTTAAAAACCTGCGTAAAATTAGCCACATTATATCAACAGATTCATTTTTAAAGACACAGAGCGACAAAGGACGATTACACAAACGAGACAAGTGCACGACACAAAAATGTAGTTACTTGATAAAATCTACATATATTTACTAGATAGAACCTACATGTAATTACTTGAATATAATCTACATGTGATTGCTTTATATAATCGACATGTAATATATATATATATATATATATATATATATATATATATATATATATATATATATATATATATATATATATATATATATATATATATATATATATATATATATATATATATATATATGTGTGTGTGTGTGTGTGTGTGTGTGTGTGTGTGTGTGTGTGTGTGTGTGTGTGTGTGTACGCCCTCGTGTTTTCCGCAGTGGAAAACCATACAGGATCAGGATAGCTCTATTCTGCTTCACACGGGACCTTTAGCAGCAGGGGGGGCGAATCGGACATTTTGTCCAATCGTTATTTTGCTTTATTATTACTTTCTGCACTCAGCGGATCCGGTGTCGTCAGCGCCTGGTAAAAAAAAAACGACGTCGTCGTCGGGGGATCGTCCAAACGTCATTTGGTTTAATTAACACCTTCTGCGCGCCGATCCCCAGCGTCGTCAGCGTCCGGTAAGCACATCGACGACCGCGTCGATGTCATCGCCCCCCCTGCTGCTATGATCTTACAAACAGAGTGATCACTAACTCCTCCTCTTGCAGATCAATTAGGTTATTTGACTGATCGGTAAGTCTGAAATTAATTCTCGTTAAAAACCGATCATGGCATCGCATATAGACCGGATTAATCGGACTCTCAATGATCAAAAATCCCGGAGGGGCTGTTGGTGAAAACGAATAAAGGATATACCCCTGTTGAGCTTGATTTGATTGCTTGGTATCCACCTGATAACTCCCTTCGATAACATCACACACTAGATTGATCGCTATCACTGATGCGATATTTACGTTGTATGGAGCAATATGCCTACCACCATCTCCGTTATCGTGTCTGAGGATAGTTGATGGGGGGGTGTCCGCGGGTGGATTCTCAGGCCATCCTAGTATGGTTCTTATTGAACTGTTATAAATATCAACCATATACCCCGGTGTGCTTATTTCAACCGTCGACGATAACGTCGGTTCATGAACCGTAATAGCGATTTTTGATTCCTTTCCTGTGATCGATTTTATCCTGCGTTGAAATTCTTTATTGATTTGCTCTATTTGGTATGACCCAGTTGGTATTGTAACCTCCTCCCAGTTTGGGGTCCCATCGGGTTTATTTGTCCGTGCAAAAACCAGCGAGTTATTAGGTTGTTGTCCGTTAAATGCGTCCGCTCGGATATTAGGCCAACTGTGATATACTCGCAATTTTGCCAGCGCTATTTCCTTTACTGGAACCGGTGATGGGAAGTTCACACTGAATTCGGGTTTCGTTGATGTTATCGATATCATACTTGTTTGTACCGGAGTGGTGTTCTCCGCGATCCGCTGAAGTAATTGAGACCCTTCGGGGTTCAGCGACATTATTATTATTCGTTGTTTTTAGTGTCTAATTTTAACAACCAGGTGGTTTCGGCTTCCAGTTGAAAATCCTCGATTTTTGACATCGCGGAGCTATATAACTGGACCATCGTGGAGAATTCAACATCGGATACGAACAAATTATCAATCGATAACGAGATCAACCCGGATAATTTCGAGTATGCGTCGGATACTATTTGATGTTTTACTGTATACTCGTTGAGTTTTTTCTGAAAACACGATGATATCTTCCTAGTGATTGCGTTGGCAACTCCAGCAACTGTTGTCATTGCGGAGACAGCGATTGGAACAGCGATCGGGGTTATCGTGGTCACCGTGGATAAAATAACACCGGCGCCAGCTACTATACCCGACACCGAGTACACGACCGCGTCGATGGCGGTTATTTTACGACGGTATTTTTTTATTTTTACACGGTATTGTTCGGAAAGCGTTTTCAAGTTCGCGGAAAATTCTTTTGCGGTATCGAATCGATATTGATGTGACGTCGGTGATACCTCTGATTCAACTTCCTTGGTGGTCATTTTTATTTTAAAAGAGCTAGTGTTTTTAATTACTTAGATTCGCTGCAAATTCCACATACCATGTAATGTTTGCCCGGGCTAGATTTCTATCAACGGCATAAATTGTAAACTGTTCAGTTGCGTTCTTGTCTATAATTGTTGATATTGTATTGTTAAACCCGGATGAACTCGACGATAATATATTAAACTGCATCATTGAAACCAGTGTCAATCGATAAATGCCCTTAACAGTTGCGGTGATATTTACTGTATTCTGTGTAGGAGTCCAATCGAATGATCCATGCCGAATTGTGTATACTGTGTTGATGATGTTCTCATGAGGGATTTTTATTTTTTCGAATTGCTCTGCTACTCTCGGTAGTCCGTCTTTAATCGCTTCAACATCAGTTTTAATCGTTCCTATTTCCTGTATATGCGTGTCCACATCTTTTTTGTTCGCTGCAACATTAGTTTTGATTGTTTCTATTTCCCGTGTATTCTCGGTTATACTTTTTTTGTTCGCTGCAACATCAAGTTTGATTGTTTCTATTTCATATGTATGCACGTCTATGCCTTTTTTGTTCGCTGCAACATCAGTTTTAATTAATCCTATTCCCCGCCAATATGCGTCTACATTTTTTTTGTTCGCTTCAATATCAGTTTTGATTGTTCCTATTTCCTGTGTATGCGTGTCCATATTATTTATGATCGTTGTAACATCAGTTTTGATTGTTTCTATTTTCCGTCCATGCGAGTCTACATTATTTATGATCGTTGCAACATTAGCGCCGATTATTTCTATTTCCCGTTCATGCGCGTCTACACTCCTTTTGTTCGTTGCAACATCAGTTTTGATTGTTTCTATTTCCTGTCCATACGCAGTGATATCATTTATAGTTATTGTGATTTCATCCGGTTTGGCATTTTTTTTACCAAGGAATTTATCAAAGTTGTCATCGATCCTGTTAACATTTTTTCGTAACGAGGTAAATTGGCCCGACAGCGTCGTAAACTCCAAAATAGTATTTTTTATTGTTGCAAGATTCGGTTCGGTTACCGTCGGGGTTCCAAAAAAACTAGCGGTAGTGAGTTGTATATCGGTGACAGATTTTTTCACCTCGGTGGCAGATTTTTTCACCTGCGCGTCAAGTTCGATCACGGATTCATTCAACCTTATAGTACCGTCTCGGATTAATTCTATTATTCTCTCTATCTCCACTATATGTTTACCTGGTCTGAGTCGTCCGTCGCTGGTATACAGCGCGATAGCGTTCTCGGCGGCATCACGCTGTCGTATTAAAACGTCATTCAGTGACACATTACCGGATTTCAATTTACCCTGGCGGTCTTGAAATACAACTATTTCGCCCGGGTCAACACTTGTTAGATTCAACATATCAGCGATTTCATCCTCAATTAGTTTTTTTATGTCGGCGGCGGTCGTTTCCGCGGATTGTTTCAGCGCCGAAACCGGTCGCCCCCAGATATCAATCATTATTATTGTAAATGTTATTCTCTAAAATCCGTTGAGCTTCTACAACCCCACTAGTGTATTCGTTTACAACCACATGAGGTGGTTTCCGCGATGATGAAATCGCCGCGAGTACGTTCAATACCTCACGGCCACATATCGGTGGGTCACTTAATCGCTGTGTTGGCAGCGTGGAATAAAAAACCCGGGCTGAACACGCCCGGGCATACCGCATGAACTCTTTCGGCGGGGCTAACCCGTATGAATCAAAATAGACGATTGCACGCGGATCAATCGCGTACGCAACCCAATGAGTTCCCGCTCCGGAGGACCCATCGAGGTTAATTATGCCTGTTTCAGTATTCCTTGGGGCCGCCGGTAATTGATCCCTCATAAAAACACCTCTGAAGTTTTTTATCGCTAGCGCGTTTGCGGCGCCTATTAAATCAAAATTAGACATGGGAGTCATTGACTCCCGAGTCAATAAACGGTTCCTGGTAGTCTTAGACCCTTTCCCGAGTACCATGAATACGGGGTTCCCGGTAGTCTTAGACCCTTTCCGGCCACGGGTCGTTTTTTTTTGTAGCCTTTCCCGGTTGCCTTCTTCAATGCCATCCCCGCCGCGGTACCAACGGCTCCTAACGCCGCCGCCTTAGCCACTGCTGGTGCGGCCGCGGCAATCAACGCTGGAATCGCAGCTAACAGTGGAAATATCCCACCGGTCCTTTCCATGTTTTTAATTGCTGCGGCTGAAAAATCTATTTGAACACCCTTTTTATTCTTCATCGCATCATTGAAATGTTTTATTTGACGCGCCGTCAACGATATCTTATGATTACCACCTGCCATCTGTGACGGCTTCAGCGTTATTGTGGTTCCGCATTGTTTAGCCGACTTTGATCGTAATTTCTTGACTTGACCATCAGTCAACTCTACACTGACGACACTATACGACATTTATTGTAAACGCGTTTTGTGCTTTCAATTACATGTTTTCCACTGGCGCATCAACGATTCTCATTCGTCCACCAACGCCTTCTAGCAGCATTGATTTATCGCTGAGAATGACAGCAACCGCTCTATAATTAACACCACCCGGGGCTATACGAGCTCGGAAGTGTATATCAACGACGGATTGTCTCGTTAAATCAAGATGTTCCAGCGAAAAATAATAAATCGGATACAGGTTTTTAAAATCAAGTTGTGATATTTGCAAACCAGTGTCGACGTTTTGATCACGACCCATATACGACAGCAATCGATGATACACACGTGCGATATGGTTGTCGCCGTAATTAAGCTGTATATCCTCGGATGGTTCCTGTTGTCCGTTTATTCTCAGCGAAACATCCCTGACTCCTAATTGATCAAATATCATATGGCTGCGTTCTTGACTACCCAATCGTTCCCTATTCTGCAGCGCTATGAATATATGACGCGGGGCTGAAACACCCTGTTTTGACGCCAGGTGCCATGTAAACGTATCGGCGACGTTATCCTCTTTAGCATCAGTTGTTACCGCTAGCCAACTCAACAACGATTTCCCTCCCTGTTCCATAAATGCTAACAATCGTGCTTCCGTGGTAACTGATGGAGTCAGCACCGGCATCCACAATGCCATTTTAGTTAAAACGACTTTACCGGCAGCGACGCCAGCAGCACGCCATATTGCATTGTTATCATCGCCCCTTCGCGTCAGCGCGATTGTATGCTTAGCCCCATAGACAACTTTTCTGACATTTCTGCAGAATCCAAATATGTGATGGAGTGGAATCGCGCATGAAAACTGTCGGCGTGGTCCTTGCAACATTCCTACTCGTGCTGCGAATCCTAGATTGTAATCATTGTTGGTGCTTTTTATAATATTGAAATTAGCGCCTGGTCTTGCTCTGCGGTCTGGATTGGCTGCTTCAGCCTGTGGGTCAACTGCGGTATCTCTTTCCGCCAGCACGTTAACGTACTGAAGATGGTCAGCGTTATTGGTGGTGTCCTTCGAAAACATCATAGATGGGCCCGCCGATCTTGTATAATCATCCGAGTATCTCGCCAACCCAATTATCGTTGTTGCAACATCAACCTCGCGTTCTATTGATTCAATTTCTCGCCCGTCAATAAGATATCTGGCGCTCTCAAATAACGACATGATACCGTTGTTGACGAAGCCAACTCGAACACGATGGTCATCTGCGTATGGTGCATTATCGGCGGCATTTGTCACGAGTTCTCCCTCGATTTCGATAAACGCTTCACACGGCAAAAAATATTTACTGGTATCTTGGACTTGAAGTTCAATTCGCGATCGTAGGTCGGGTTGCGCTGCATAATAAGAATAAAATTGATAATCACGGACAGAATCATCCCTGCGCACTGGGGCGTCCATATCAAACGCGGGATCAGCGGTTCGCGCAAACATTCTATTATTTATCATGTTGATGTTTTAAATTGAAATCCATCAACGTCGTTTTCGTCGTAAATTCTTTGAATTTAAACCACTCCCCGCTATCGCGTTCATGAGCGCGTTGGTTGCCGCATCGGCGGATGGCGAAGTCGCCAACGACTGAGTCGTCGCCAACGACGCTAGTTTTTCTTCCACGGCGTTATTTATTACTTTACTGACATTTGCAGGCATCACTGTCGTTGATGGCATCACCGGTGGTTTTTGTTTTTTTCTTGAAAATCCCCTAGATTTCACCAACGACATTAGTTTGTCCCGCGCGGCTGAAAGCGCCTTTCCGGCAACGTCTCCAATAGCACTAATGCCCTTATCACGAATAACATCAATAGCCTTCATTCCTAATTGTTTGGCTAACGGCGCTACTTTTGGAGCCATTCTTGTAAATAACCCCGCAATGGTGCTACCGAGACCATCTCCATAGTACGCGCGGTAAACAGGCAATCGCGAGTTTACCACGTAGACGAGTACTGGTTTATCATGGTTGTAGTGTATGATCATCCTTATTAAAAACACCAGTTTTCCAATTAATCATCCACGAGCTCGTCTATGAGCGTTCGATATGCATTAATGTCCATAATACCGCCTGCAAATAAACGCTTGCAAATATCAGCGGCCTCATTGATTATTTCCGGAGAGTTATTTCCGGCTCGTTTTCCTCCAATTAGTACCTCTAGCCGTGATATATCACTGAGAACACTACCAGGGCAGGTAACGCCGTAGGATTCTTTACCAACAGAGTATCCTTTTCCTTTTTTTGGTGTTATACTCTTAACTTCCTTGTGGAATGCGTCGTAATCGGATTTACTACGATGTGGTAATGCATCTTTATGTTTACTTGCTAAATACACTATTCTTGCCCAGTCCTTTAACGACTTTATATTTTTCTCGTAACCGCTATTGATATGCTTCTTATCTCGTATGCTCTTAGCAAAATTGTTGGCAGCAAAATTAATTAATTCTTCCCTGTTGCTGAAGCCTCTAATTTGATCTATTGTGCTCTTCTTGAGTACAATACGGGGTATATTCCCCTCTTTTTCTTCCGGTATTTCTTCGGGTATTTCTTCGGGTATTTCTTCTTCTGGTTCTTTCGCAGTAGCGCCTAGTTCTTCCTCGTCGGCCATTGTAACATAGGGTTCTTGTGGTTCGGTTATAGCGAGTGGTGGTGACCTCCGTGTTGTAGCAGCCGCTATTTTTGCAGGGAGTGTTTCTAAAGACCTTTTTGTTTGTTTTGTCTCTGCCGCTATCTTTTCAAGCGCATCGAGGACGGGCACAGTTGCCGCCGTAACATCTTTGGTCGCTTTAGTTACCGGTGCAAAGAGTTGTTCACTTCCAACAGCAAAATCAGTTTGCATTTGTTGTCGCGTTTGAAGTTTCTCTCTCACTCTGTCTCGTAACGGTATAAACTTTCTAAGCGCTGCTAGCCGCTCTCTGGCTAGCCGAGTAGTAAGTGATTCACCTACCATTATTGCAATTGCGAAGCAATTTCTAATTTCTCGCCGGAGTTTTCGTCTATAATCCTTCTAATGTTTTTGATCTTACTAGAAATCTCCCGGCGTCGTTCATAAACACGTCCGAGTTTTTTTCGTATTATTTCAACGGCAGTGAATAGTCCAATAAATGCATTTGCGTCATTGTGGTACAAGTTTTCATTGATCGTATGTTGTAATCGTTTTATAAAAAAGTACTCGCGGGCCAGGGTAAAACGTCCCCGTTTCGACTGTTCGTTAATAATCTCATAATCGGATAATATTTTTTCACTGTCGAGACCATCAGATAATTCAATTCCTTGATTTTTTAATTTTGAAATCTCGGCTAATATATTATTGATGTCTTCGATATTCATTATTCTTATAAAACATCTTGTTTTTAAATAAAAAGAAAAATGAAACCCCGTGTATCAATTCCGAAGGTGTTTAATAATTCGTTAGACGTGACCTCGTCAGCGCCATAGGCGCCGGTGACTTCATCACTCGCTGATTTCTGTTATATATGAAAATCGAATTCTATGCCCGGTCTTTTTTGAGATCGCTGAATTCTGTATTCCTTCTGCAACAAATCGTATTGAGGCGATATAAATGTCAAAATATTTTCCTGCCTCATTCATCGACTGAAATATTTTTTCCTCGTGAGTTGTTGTATCAAATGACTTTACGGGTTTTGCTTTCTTTGGGTATTTACCGGTTTGGCCTTTTTTGGTATTCTGACTTTGCGAGATAGCTTGCAAGTTTGTAAGAGAATTATCAGTCTTATTATTATTAATATGATCAATCACAAGCCCATTTTCGATTAATCCGTTGAATGCTTCAAATACAATCCTGTGAACATAATACTTCTTTTTTCCGGCACCAAACATCAAATACCCGTGATTATTTACGGTACCAACCGGCTTCTTCAGTTTGCGGTTTCTAACAATGCCGTCGCGAGATGCCTCGTAATTGACGACCAGGGGATGCGGCTGAAATTCTTGGTCCATTTGTATAATAATACTACTTGTCTAATTTATTATTTGGTTTAATTATGAATCTTTCAACGTAGTCTTGGGGGGTTTTAATGACGAAATCGGCGGTGGGGTCAATGACGGCGTTTTTAATTCGCTTGTCATAATAGCGTTTTAGTTCCCTGTATCGCTTTCCGCCACAATTAATACACAACTGCGATTTTCCTCTTACACCGACGTGACAAACCAAGCACGGGAGGGGGCCAAGAGAACCATTACGAACGCTTTGTAAATGATACCCGCAGAATTCACCTCTACATGATTTATTGCACGGGGTTGTCGACCCAATCATCAACCATTTGCAGTGATTCATTATACTATATTCTTTCATTTAAATACTTGTTTTAATTATATGGATGAGTTTGAGAGATTGGCAGCAATTAAGCCCCGGAAAAATATTAAATTCAATCTCGATAGAGTCCTCAAGGACACACCAAAAGCGTTAATAAACGATAAAACCCTGTTGAATAAAATACGCGATTGTATCAATGAATTCAAACGTGATGGTGCATCTCATAGTTGGTCAACATTTCGAATTGATGGTGTTGTTGATGCTACCATGAACGACAACCGCGCAGCAATGATAATATCACAACTTGACAGTAAAAGGTATTTCTTCAGAGTAAAATTCATTGTCCGGGTGGAATCAGGCGATTGGATCATACGTGATAAATTTGAACCAGTTTTCAGCGACAAGAAAACAGTCACTGTCAGCCGCGACTCCAAGCCGGGGTTGTTAACCGGAATTGACAGACCATACTATGAACGAGCGTATCCTGAAACAGCAGTTGTTTATGGAATATACCCGTTAAATAAGAAACCTGATATCGGAAAACTGAAACCGATGAAACAGTCAACTGGGATAAATTGTGTAGCAGAACGAATAATAGAGCATTTTACAAATGCATGTCGAGGAAATAAACTGACTGATCTACGGCGTAGCAAAATCAACCAGTGGGAACTAACCGTAAAAGAGCGTGGAGCGACCATCAGCGACATAGCGAGATTAGAAACATCGCTGAGATTTCCAATAACCGTTACAACGATAACCGGTGAAGTATTACACGAATCAAAGTACAAATCAAAGGGAGCCCCAATCAAAATTATCGATCATAACGAACACGCATGGACGCCCGTCATCACAATATTTCCACGGAATAGAACAGTAAAGTATATACCCGAAGAATTCCTGGGAGAACAATTCTCCAAGGACGGTTTTCTCGCGGAGAGGAAACTATTTGATGCTATTGCTTGTTTGTGTAAAAACGACCCTGTATCAGTGTGGTTACTTCGCAGCGCTGAAAACGATGCGGATACCTTTGATCAGTTTGTAAGGCCAAACGGTGAATTATATCGCACTGAAGCATTTCACAACAGGATGAAAAAAACCGCCATAGAATTTGAGGAGCATGATGAACAACTGCTAACAAATTGTTTTACGATTCCATCGGTTGCGGCTCATGTTGCAGCAAGGAAAAATGCGTGGAGACCAACGCGCAAGGAATTTCTACCGGATGTACAATCCAGTTGTTTGGAATACTATCACGGTGGACTATGGAACACTGAATACAGCCGCGACGCTATGATTTCCGTTGATATGGTTGCCTGTTATCCAGCGAGTTTTCTCGGGTATGGATCCGCCGCTGAGTATTTCAAACGATTTGGACACCCCAGACATGAAATGACTCGTGTTGCTATTAATGGACCACTGCCTGATTTTGATTTAACCGGATTCGCTCGCGTAGTATCATTTGAGTTCGCGGCAGGACTTCATCGCTGTTGCTATATTTGGATCGGTAGACACATGGCTGAAAAGAAGTGGCTGCCAATAGCGCTGCTACGGTATATGATTGATTGTAAAATGCTAGTTTCGTTGATTGTCAGTGACGCGATTATATCATACCGAGCGCAGACTGAAGTCTGGTTACCAGAACCGGAGCGTCTAGATAGCATAATTGACGAATCCAGAAAACACATCGATGCCGACGAGGAATATATCATCGAATGGTCCAGGAGGATATTTAACCAACGAAACCGCGAGGCAAAAGATCTCGGTAGAAGAATAATTGGTAAGTTCACACAAGGTGGAAGAAACTGCGACTACAAACGATATTGCTCACGGCTGATTATAGATGACGCAGAATATGATTTCGTAATCAAGGACGCAGTGGCAAAAAATAGATACGTGAACTGCAAAACAGCTTTCTTGTCCAATGGAACGAGGTTGGGTACAGTTGTTACCTACAGCGATGGAGACAGCCCAGCATACCCGCATTTGAGGGCGTCTATGCTGGGTTATGCCGCTATCAATTTATTCTCGATGATAAATAGATTCCCCGATACCGCGGTTAGAGTAGCAGTTGATTCGTTTTATATTGACGTAGCGTATAAGGGAAACGTAGCCGAGTTTACTAGTCCGGACGAGAGTTGGGGTACATGGAGAATTAAAAATGAAATACGACGCGATTATTCCCCGTCAGCAGATGTCACCGTTGAGAACAATTACCTACGCGGTGATAAATTGTCAGAATGGTCTAATGCACCATCGTGTTCTGATCCAATTTGTAGACACAAGACGGTTTATTTAAGCGGCTGTGGCGGGTCAGGAAAGACGACTCGGGCAATTGAATTATTTCGAACGCGGGCAAGTATAATCGTGCTTACACCGACCCATAGACTAGCGCGAGAGATAAAACAACGAAATGTTGACGCCGTTACTTATCACAGCTTTTTTCGATACAGCGGCGGTGAGTGGACCCCTGATCGAATGGGTGAAAAATTTATTCCCGATATTATCATCTGGGATGAGATATGTACTGTTTCGTTAGATACTTTACAAATGTTTCTTGAGTGGTTGCTGCGCGCGAATACAGCGGTAATCATGTGTGGCGACCATGGCCAACCACCACCATTTGTCGGCGAGGGTCCACATGATTGGTTAAGGGGTTTTGTGGACTATTATGAAGAAACCGATACTGATTACCGAGCACTTGATGAACAACTGCGCGAGGTTAAAAAACTAATCAGATTACAGCCGGATAGAATTCAGTGTGAAATAATCCGCGAGGTGATTCCGGAAACGCCGTTGAATGAATTCTGGGAAACATGGAGACCAAACGATTTGATTGTAGCGAGTAGAAAGATAGTCAGAGACACACTTCAGCGGAAGTTGTTTGCGTTGCATAAGGAAAAGTTTCCAACGCGTCCAGTGCCGTTATGTTATAGACCCGCGGACACACGGCGGCAGAACATTGAAGTTGAAATTCCAGCCCCGACAGCGTCGGGGGCAAAAAAACAAATTCTCGTGCTGAATGATATCGTGCTCGTTGATATCAGCGTCGTCGAGGACGCGCTACGTGCTGATAAATCCCCGTGGACGCTAGGATACGCAACAACAATACATTCCTCGCAGGGACTAACCATCACGGACACAATTGTTTGGATAGTTGATAATCGCATCGAATGGTCGAATCTAGTCTATCTTGCAGTGTCCAGAGTACGAAGGATAAATCAGCTTCGAAGAATTGTTATTGACGGAGTCAGTGACGGAGTCACCGACGGAGTCACTGACGAAGCCGGCGACAAAGTCACCATCGATGCAAGCGTCATTGATAGAAAACTCTCGGGTTACCGCCAACAGGATAAAAAAAAACAGCGGCGTTTTGATATTGATGCCGAATTAATAATCTCGCTACGACAACAACAGAATAATCACTGCGCGAGTTGCAATTGTATAATGAGTTGGCGTTATTCGGATAAAGACACTCGCCAATTTACCGTGGATAGGATCGATAACAGTCTCGGTCATGTCAAAAACAATGTGAGGTTGACCTGTCTTGAGTGCAATAGACGCAACGGCGCTAGTTAAGACCACGTGGGGGTAATTGAGTATCGTTAGGTATCACTTGTAGTTGCTCGCGTGTAAATCCGCGCTGAGGAGCAGTTGAATCCAGTCTATAGATCGGTGGTCTACCAGTTGATCGTGTTATCGTTGATATGTTATGTGTGGTAACACTCCAAATAGGATCAGTAGCTCTTTTTTTACCGCCTTCAAGCTCTCCTGGTTCATACAGATATCTCACGGTAACATCGCCAAGAATCGGCTTGGAAACGCTATCTATTTTTGATCTTTTAGGTATATACTCGTATTTAATCGCGTCGCTGGGCTTCATGTTGATTGCTCGGGTAATCTCGTTATTTAACGCTGCAATTACGCCTGGCAACCTTTTAACCCATTCACGAGATCGTTTTTCTTGGATGAATTCCTTCGCGTATTGATATCCAAATAACCGTTCAGCAACAGTCCGATTGAATCGTTCAACAATTGCCTGATCACGATGTAGCGCAGTATGACCTCGTCGTATCGCGACGCTATGATGTTTCAGCGTTGATAAAACAGCGCCGCGAAATTCACTACCGGGATCAACTTGTAATAGATTTGGCCAGCGCAGAGGGCCTCTTCGATAAATTCTTTCAAACGCAGCGGCTACTTCAGTTGCTGACTTTGTTTTTAACGGCTCCGCTTGTTTGTATCGACTCGCAACATCAACTACGGTTAGCGCGTATTTGTAACCGTTGTCATGCGGCAAAAATAGTATATCAGCCTGATGAACTTCATTAGGTACGCTGACATCAAAGCGCGAGAAGTTGATTTGTTTAGGCGGTGGTAGATAGATTTGCCATATAGCCTGTTTGGATAACCAATTAGCCGCAGTGGCCTTTGTTACCTTTGTAGCGCTTGCAAGCTTACCAATTGCGGCCTTCCCCTTCCAGTATCCTCTCGGAGAATAATAGATGGATTCCATGTTGTTATTATAAACGCTATCGTTTTCAATTACCAGCGCCAGAAGCTCCGCTTCCAATCATTAATTTACCTTTCATAGCCGATTTTACCAACCATGAGGCCAATTTTTCTTTGACGGATTTATCGGGAATAGCATTTAATGCGTGAATTAATTTTACATCCGCGATATGACGCTGTTGCAGATCACCGCTACGATAAGCAACATCATGAACATGACACGCCTTATCGATAGCGTTTATTGGATACTCACCGGGTTTGGGCTGATTTTGATCATCGAGTCTGATATCTAATCGTGTTCCGGGGCCACAGTAGCTATATCCTGGGAGGTGTTTTTCTCCTGGATACTTTGCCCACGGTGTTCCGGGGAGTTTTGCCAATTTGGCTGCGATGTCACCTCCTCGCTTTTTTTTAAAACATCTCCGGGTCTAATAGAAATAAATCTAAATTTCTTTGTACCGCATTGTGCACACTTGCCAGTAAGGGCCGATCTGTTATTTCTTGTTGTAGCGGTTGTCATATCATTTGTGCCAGTACGTACTCTACACTTCACACAATATAGATCCATAATTTATGTATAGAGATATGAATATAATTGATTTTTCGGCGACTAAAACAAGAGAACTAGTTAAGCATGTTGCAGCGTTACCAAACTCGATCCGGATGATTATCATCGGACCATCTGGATCCGGCAAGACGCAATTGTTACTCAATTTAATAATGAGATGGATGAAGTGGGATAAGTTGTATTTGGTTGCTCCTAGCGTAGATGATCAACGATGCTACGAGGTGTTGAAAGATTTCAACGAGAATGCATCAGCGATCGCTAAAAAAAATGTTATTGAGTTTATTACAGATATCAATGATGCACCAGGTATTGATGATATTGATGGCGACGTTAACAATCTAGTCGTGTACGATGATGTTATGTTAGACAATCAAAAAAACCCAGCTAGGATATTTTCCAGAGGCAGGCATAAAAACACTGACGTGATATATGTCACTCAACGATACACTCAGATTCCAAAAGTAATCAGAGACAACTGTAATATTCTTGCTGTATTCAACGGCGTTGATACACACACGCTACGAAATATTTGGCAGACATGGTGCGGCGGTGACATGGACTTTAATGGTTTTCGAAACTTTTTTAGTCATGCTCAGTCGACCCCACATGGATTTGTAACGATAAATTTACATGATCTTCGGACACGATATCGTATCGGACTTGACCAAATATTCGGTTAGTTGTAACTAATTTTCATTGTAAATAACTTCTTAGCAGCAGGGGGGGGCGATGACATCGACGCGGTCGTCGCTGTGCTTACCGGACGCTGACGACGCTGGGGATCGGCGCGCAGAAGGTGTTAATTAAACCAAATGACGTCACCATCGTGTAAGATGGACCGACGTCGTTTTTTTTTTTACCAGCGCTGATTACACCGGATCCGCTGAGTGCAGAAAGTAATAATTAAGCAAAATAACGATTGGACAAAATGTCCGATTCGCCCCCCCTGCTGCTCCTTTAACCTGCCGCACGGACTATTTTTACTTTCTACTGCGAGCATAGTGTAAACAAAACTTAGCGAAACCTTCCCGATTTCAATTGTCAATTAAACATTATTTATCAGTGATAAAGATGAATATTAACTGGAACACATGTACTTACGAAAGCGAGGAGTGATTGAAGCCAAATCATCTTGAAACAGGTCGTTTTGCGCTGAACGACCTAGCTACATGCACGGTGTATGTGGATCCTTTCGAGTCAAAAAGACTATGTTGTAAATTTTATTGTTTGAAAAAGTCATATTGCCGTTATTATTTTTGAAGGATAAATCAATTCGATATCAAAGTTGAATCGAGGACTATTTCATTATTGTTTGTTCGTCTGGATTTAACTGATGGATAAAAATTATCTTTTATTTATTTATTTATTTATTTATTTATTTATTTATTGTTGATCCGTTCACATGTATATTATCACGGAAGCTACCTGCAATACACAAATCATACGCTGTGTATAACCATTACCGTAACAGTCTCATCCATTGTCCATTGAAAGTTAAAACGTTTTCCGACAAATTTGAAAGTTTACCTTTTAATGCAGTAGTGTATATAGATCGAACTTTTTTATACTTGGTCCTATTGTAAGGAAATTTTCAATGGGTGTTCTGTCGGTTGAAAAATTACAGCAATATACACAATACGCCAGTGTGACTTTGGCCCTAAGTTTTCGTTCAAAAATGTGAAAGAAAGAATCCATCATTAGGTTTCAGTGTAGAATAAGAAATATGCACCCTCGGGATCTAACTTTTGTGTCAGTCACTCGTCACAACCTCGTTTCTGACGCAAGAATCTGACCCTCGGGTGGAATTTTCCAATCCTATACCGATGGATATGATGGATTATATATATTTTCATAGACTGGGCTTCTTGCTACACTTTTAAGTCTGCCATTCAGATCCATTGTAATACTGACTCTTTTTCCCCAATATGTTGAATGATGCTTACCTAGTATACAGTAAACAATAAACCCAACGTTTTTACTTTCTTCGTAATACTTGATAGCTTTGGGAATTTAAAACAAATTTGTTAAATTTCACGAATGTGCGTACTACGCAGACAAATATTTGACCTTACTTCTTTTTAAAAACAATAGAAATACAATAAAATATCACTAATTCTGGAGGAATGTATGTTTTGGCAGTTATGTCATTTCCAGGCCGCTATGGATATGTGTTTAAAAAATACGCTTGTCAATTGCCGGTGACCTAGTCTAGGGACACAATAGCAACAGGTACAACTGCACCAGTCTATAGAAACCTGTAATGGTATAATGATGGTTTGGTTTGAAGGAAACATGTATTTGGTCAGATAAGGTCTCAGGATGTAAGCCATGTAAGACACTGACAATCAATGGTGCATCGATGGACATTAATTGGAAAAGGAAATTAAGGTCAATAGCTGTCTGTGAATATAATGTTGGATTCAGTTCTTATATTCATTTCCCCAACGTACCAGCTATGTCGAATCGGAACAGGTAATGTTGCTGTTGTGGGATTTAACGCCATCTTTCAGCAATACATGGCGGCCAGTATTAATGGTGGAGGAAGAACCCGGGAAAACGCCGGAAAGAACCACCGACTCGCGAGAAACTACTGGCAAGCTTTCTCACATACCCACATTGGTTGAATCCGAGACTCGAACCCATGCAGACAGAGGTGAGATGGCCGTGATCCGTAACGGTGAGCGCTTTAGACCACTCGACCATTCGGGGCCCCTATATATATATATATATATATATATATATATATATATATATATATATATATATATATATATATATATATATATATATATATATATTGTAGGTTTGGTAAATTTACATGCATTTCGTGGTATTAACCTCGTTTTTTTTGTATTTGTTCCTTAAAATAAAACTTGTGTGTGAAGACATGAACCTTTTCTTATCAAGGGGAAAATTTTGTGTGAAAAACATCCAGTCACATTCCAAACTACTTTCCTTAATGCCAATTTACTAGCCAATAGCTTTTCCACATTATTATTATTATGTGTATTCCTTTCCACTTTATTGTTATGTGTATTCCTTTCCACGTTATTGTTATGTGTATTCCTTTCTACGTTATTATTATTATGTGTATTCCTTTCCACGTTATTGTTATGTATATTCCTTTCCACGTTTTTGCTGTATGTATTCCTTTCCACGTTATTGTTATTGTGTGTTCCTTTCCATTTCAGTGTGCTATTTGTTCCTTTCAAATGGAAAGCTACCCCCCACCCCCACCCCACCCCACACACCCACATTATAAGACACACATTACTAATTGTATGGAAACATGCGAACCAGTCAGGACATGGGTGTACATAAAATGAAGTATAGATGGGTTTGTGTGGTCAGGATTGGTTGATAATGAAAGTTTTTTTTGTGGGGAAAAGAATCTTTTGAGAGCTTATCCTACCTGTAGCTAAAGAAAATAGAGACATTGTTTTCTTCATGAAATTTCAGTCCTTTAACAGTCTTGAGCCTGGAACACTCATTACTGAAATTAGCACCTGACTGTTTGGTGCGGAATTGAAACCACATGTTTCAAACAGACGTAGGTCCAGAAAATGCCTTGGCTCATATCCTTTTCTTTACGCCGGAGCTGTCATCCCGGTTTTATCTATATTGATAAATATTGGTTTGATCACGAACACTCAGAACTTTAACGTTATTGAATTTTTAATATCATGGTGTTTGAATAGGTTTACTGTGGAACTGAATTCGTAAAGTGAGTCCTGCAATATTAGCTTAGAAGTGGTTCAAACAATTTGATACTAATGTGCATTGATAGGAAATACAAGACTGGGTCAAACTTGTGCGGCACTTTGTCAGTACAGATCTGTATACTAAAACACCTCTATGGATTCCGGCAGTCATAATGTTCCTGTGGGGATGGCGGTGGAACAGGTAATAATTGCCTATACAGATTGTCAATCAATATAGGATTATCTGAATATATTGTTCCGCTTTTAACAGTGCATTTATTGCTTCACACAAATTTTAGTGCATGCTTCCGTTTAGCAACTGTCAAAAATGTATAAATCAATATTTACATGTCAGAAAGCTTTTTTGGAATACACTTGGTATGAATTTTGAACAAAACCATTTTCAGCTAAAATATGTTATTTGATACAATAGTGGTTGCTAGAATCAGGTTCCAACGAGATTTACACGAGACAATTCCGTGTATCAGTTTAGTAGACTGTTAAATAACGTTTGAAAATATATGCGCGTTCTATTTAACGCGTAAAGACCATCCTAGCCCGATATGTCGATGGCGATGGACGATTTGAGGGTATGATGACATCTATTCATAAAATCGAGGAATGTTTGCAGACAGATCTGTCCGCAACGCTTCGGCATACCGGTTTTTCTCGCGTCTCTTGAGCTGCTTCGTGTGAAAGGTTTTTAATGTCGATATTTTCAGAATAGTTCCGTATCAAATCCTATGCACAGCAACTTGTAAATCCACGTGGAACACAACCCCATCGTTTGTGTCCATGTTGAAATTCCTGGTTATAAACGGATGTTATCCAGTATCGTTAAGTGTCTAAACCATGCGCTGATGTGTTCTGGACAAATTTGTATGCAGCAATATTGCACATTTTAATAAACAGCGTAAAGCAGGATCTCACGTAATCCATTAATATCAACACCGGGAGGGGGAGGGGGCTGATTTGTCAGACTTGGTACATCTTATATAGATTATACATACCCTGACTGTAAAAGTACACTCAGAACTCGTATGTTCATGTTAAACACTGTATACAATCCTTATTACAGTTTTTGCAACATTGAGCCTGTCGATCAATATTTATTGTATTACCCACGATATAGCAATATGTATTGTATTACCCACTATATAGCAATATGTATTGTATTACCCACTATATAATTATATATTGTATTACCCACTATATGATTATATATTGTATCACCCACTATATAATTATGTATTATATTAAGCACCATATAATTATGTATGGTATTACCCACTATATAGCAATATGTATTGTATTACCAACTATATAATAATGTAAGAGATGTGATTTTACTAATTAAGTGTACAGCACCAATTAGACGCTGTACATTTGATAATAGGAAATTCCTAATTTGAATTTGAAACAAATGTTAAAATCTTATATCCGTCCCATATCATATCGTACTTTGTACACGATTTACTTCATAGAAATGATTGTGTCAAAAGAACGTGTGCTGTAATGTTGTAGACGAGTTAAAGTGTCGTCTTACAGAAACGGCGCTTCTTGCAACAGATGAAAGCAGAACCTCAAGTACTCCATTTGCTCACGACCTTTTAAACTTAAAATCATTTTTCTGCAATTCAAAAATGGTATAATTCATTTTGAAAAGGTTTACTCATGTGCAAATAATAGTTGAGTTATCTAGTACAAAATGGTTGTCGTAGATGACTTGTAAAACAAGATAAAAATGCAAACATTCGTTCATGCGCTTTTTATCTATTGTAATAATCCCTGTTGTAGCTGTAGGATGATTTGATGCTTATATACATTTCTATTTTGAAACAGCCTAAGCAAGGCGAGCTTGTTTCCTGATCACTCAATTGTTCCTTGCAAAGCCTTATATGAACGTTTTAGTGCAGTAAATATGGTTTGAACTACACGAATGGTTTTCATATATAAACTCTCATCCACTCCATGTGATCCCAAGGTTGAATGCCAATGACGGAAGCAAGCACTTGTGCAGATGGTACACCATGCCAGTATTACTGCAACATCTGCTACTTAGGAGGAGATGTAGGAACGGAATGATGGAAGTACAGAGGGTTTCTCAATATTCCCAACGATTTTGTAAATAAAAAGAGCGAAGATAATTGACAAAATCTAAAATACACACCAACAAAGGCACTTCGGCTACTGTTGCCAATATCTAAAATACACATCAACAAAGGTGTGTGTGTGAGTTTGATTTGGATTTTTAACGTAGCTTTAACAATTTTTCAGTCATATCGCTACGATGTCTGCAGTGTGACAGTTTATAGTGATATCTAGCACTGGGGCATCATGCCGCAGACATGTAGCATGATGTCCCACCAAGTCACATTATCCTGACACCAGGCCGACCAGTCCTAACACTAACCCACGACCTCCCGCATCCGTGGCGGACGCTCTAACCACTAGGCCACCGGAGAGGTCCTACAAAGGTACTTCGTCTACTGTTGCCAATATCTAAAATACACACCAACAAAGGCACATCGTCAGCTGCTGCCAATGTTTAAAACATACACCAACAAAGGCAGTTTATCAATTGATCATTTAGTGTATTAATATTGTTGGCTAAGTATACGAGTCTGAAGCACGGCGCCGTCATCTTACTGCTGAGATGGTCAAGAAACTGAATATGTTAAATGTTGTATTTATTAATATTGTGATTTGTCAACCGCATTCCAGGTATCACTAACCTAAGCCAATCACCTGTCATTTCATCCCATTGTGCATGCAGCCAATCACCTGTCATTTCATCCCATTGTACATGCAGCCAATCACCTGTCATTTCATCCCATTGTACATGCAGCCAATCACTTATCATTTCATCCCATTGTACATGCAGCCAATCACCTGTCATTTCATCCCATTGTACATGCAGCCAATCACCTGTCATTTTATCGCATTGTACATGCAGCCAATCCCCTGTCATTTCATCCCATTGTACATGCAGCCAATCACCTGTCATTTCATCCCATTGTACATGCAGCCAATCACCTGTCATTTCATCCAATTGTGCATGCAGTCAGTCACCTGTCATTTCATCCCATTATACATGCAGCCAATCATATGTCATTTCATCCCATTGTACATGCATCCCCTTTAAAAATGAATAATATTTTATCTCTTTTTTCTGGATACTTGATGTGTGTGTGTGAGTTTATGTGTGTGTGATTTGGAATTTTAATGTAGCATTTTCAGTGATATAGCTACGATATCTGTAGTGTGGCAGTTTATAGTGATGTCTAGCACTGGCACATCATGCCGCAGACACATGACGTTATGTCCCACACAGTCACATTATCCTAACACTATCCTTATATTCTGAGGGCCTAGCGAGGCAGCTGCTGGTACCATTTTATATGTCTTTGGTATGACTCGGCCGGGGTTCCAACCCGCATCTTCCCACATCCGAAGAGGACGTTCTAACCACTTAGGCCACCGGAACGGTCTGCTGACGAATAAAGAACATTACATGTTGTGATACGAAAATAGCATCAAACCCCAAATGAAAAAATATTTTTTGTACGTATTTCATTCAAATGGGACTATATTCAGAAAATGGGACAAAAACCGTGTCTAATTTTTGTTAAGCTCAGCCCAAGATATGGCTCGACATAATGGGAGTATTCTTGTTAACTTAACATCGACATAATGGGAGTATTCTTGTTAACTTAACATCGACATAATGGGAGTATTCTTGTTAACTTAACATCGACATAATTGGAGTAGTCTTGTTAACTTAACTTTATAAATTCGCAAAATAAGCCTGAAATAATTGCTTTTGAGAAGCCTTTGTTCAAGAGTGTTAATGACCAATTACTACGATTTCTGCACAGGTGAGAACAAGCTGCACATTTCTTGCTAATATGATTTGTTCTTGTGTCTCTTTGTTTACTTGTACAAAAGCAAAGCCATACACGAAGAATAAAGGTTACTGTATCTATGGCACTATCATCTCAAGCATTAATAGCTTTGTTCGTCATTGAGTTTAATGTTCGTCATTGAATTTAATGTTCGTCATTGAGTTTAATGTTCATCATTGAGTTTAATGTTCATCATTGAGTTTAATGTTCGTCATTGAGTTTAATGTTCATCATTGAGTTTAATGTTCGTCATTGAGTTTAATGTTCATCATTGAGTTTAATGTTCGTCATTGAGTTTAATGTTCATCATTGAGTTTAATGTTCGTCATTGAGTTTAATGTTCATCATTGAGTTTAATGTTCGTCATTGAGTTTAATGTTCATCATTGAGTTTAATGTTCGTCATTGAATTTAATGTTCGTCATTGAGTTTAATGTTCATCATTGAGTTTAATGTTCATCATTGAGTTTAATGTTCGTCATTGAGTTTAATGTTCATCATTGAGTTTAATGTTCGTCATTGAGTTTAATGTTCGTCATTGAGTTTAATGTTCATCATTGAGTTTAATGTTCGTCATTGAATTTAATGTTCGTCATTGAGTTTAATGTTCATCATTGAGTTTAATGTTCGTCATTGAATTTAATGTTCGTCATTGAGTTTAATGTTCATCATTGAGTTTAATGTTCATCATTGAGTTTAATCATCATCGTGGAATTTAATGTTGATCGTGGAATTTAATGTTCATCATTGAGTTTGGTCCAAGATATGGTTCGACATAATGGGAATAATCTTGTGTGATTGCTCATAGCTAATGACACGGACAAGAAAGGGAACAGTTTTGTTGTGTGGTTGCCCATAGCTAATGACACGGACAAGAATGGAAATAGTCTTGTGTGATTGCTAATAATTAATGACACGGACACGAACAAGAATGGGAATAGTCTTGTTTATGTGATTGCTAATAGTTAATGACATGGACAAGAATGGGAATATTCTTGTGTGATTTCTAATAGTTAATGACACGGACATTGACAAGAATGGGAATAGTCTTGTTATGTGATTGCTCATAGCTAATGACACGGACAAGAATGGGAATAGTCTTGTTATGTGATTGCTCATAGCCAGTGTTAGGGACAAGAACGGGACTAGTCTTGTTGTGTGGCTGCTCATAGCTAATGACCCGGAAAAGAATGGGAACAGTCTTAAAATAGATGAGTGCAGTACTTATGTCCTGGATGAAGAATGTCATCAAATCTTCCTTGAATAACTTATGAAGTATGTCAGTACACGTTTCATATTGCTCCAAACAATATAGACACTACACAAAACTAATATAACTGCGGTGATCGTTTCCAACATCAATATGTTATTTCCTTTGTCTAGCTAGACCATCGCGTTATAGTCTGACCGATATAGAGACCTGTGATATGGACCGCGCTTTTTGGTTTCTTTTAAACAGACATTCCCCTTGAAAACACCATTTCTTTTTTACTTGTGGTCATAATTCATTTTCCTTTCTTGATTCAGTTTTTCTACAAAGTCTTGAAATTTTGGCCAGAACGTATCTACTTTTATTTGGTACCATATTGAATCTTTTTAAGATTGTCCAATTTGTAGGATGTATGACACATACGTTAATAAAAGAGCGGAGCTAATAAAGAGACAGCCGTGGGGCTATTTCTCATCCATTTGCCATTGAAGTAGAAGGAATGAGTATAACTAGGAATGTTGAGACACTGTTGCTGCTACTACTACTACTACTACTACTACTACTACTACTACTAATAATAATAATAATAATAATATTTGTTTATGATGATGATATAAATTTGTTAATGCTTTCATCATAGATTATCGAGTTTTATTGATTTAAAAAAACAAAAAAAACATTCATTTTGTTTGTGACAATTGTGCAAAAAGTTAGGATTTCGGTTTGGTTACACAGGTAAGTTATTTGTGTTGAGGCAATTGGAGTAAAGTGTCTTGCCCAAGGACACACCTCAAAAGCTGACTAAGGCTGGTCCGATGGTAGGATTTGAACCCGCACCATTACGATTATGAGTCCGGCGCGCTAACCACGTAGCCACAGCAATTCATACAGAAACTTAGGAAATCAGTGACGACCTTTGTTTATAGCTTTAGGTGATGGTAAGTAGAATATTATGTACAAGGATTGTTCTAACATCATTACGAATATGATGGCCATTGTAAGTTTGACAGTCTACGAAACCTCTTCAACAGAAACACTTGAAAGTGTAGAGGACGTGATTTATGGTCCGCAGTGTCCTGGAGATGATCGGTTTTCAGAACTGATGGTTAGCTAATATCCGTTTTTATGAGGATACACCAGTATTGACACGTACACCAGTCTTCATAATCCAAACCAATACTGTACAATGTTTATTCCAATAAAACAACATGCAGTCTCTATGCCACCTCCATTATCGGGCAATTTACTTGTATTTAGGCTGTGTTCAATAGGAATTTTGTCGAACCGGAAGTTACTTCGTTCCTGTTTCTTCCTGTTTTTGTATCCAGTTCATTGGCGTAAATTTATATATGGCACAATGGACATTGCTAACTACGTTTCTGTATTGTATCACTAGTCATCAATTTCAGAAATCTGAAAATTCGTTCACAGCAGAAATATATCAATTTTCTCTTCCGATGTATATGAACATTAATCTCTTTCTCACATATGACATTTGAAATGTTTCAATGAATGCTCAGAATGGCAGTCCGCGCTTAGGTGTTTTCAGAACAAACACTTTTAAAGTATCAAGTTTTCACTTTGCATACCATCCATGACATTAAAGAAATTATTATTTTCCTACTTATTTCAGTATTTGTTTTATAATTGTTCGTTATCGTGTGCATGAAGATGCAAGTGACTCACCCATCTTCCTAATCAGCATTTTAATTTAGGCTCGATAAAATAATCTTAAGTGTTGAATCTTGCTCACGCTGACATTTAAAGAATATATACACATTTATGAATCCTTGTCATTTGAAGTGATGGAAAATAATTTATCAATCCCGTCTCTGAAATGCGGAAGTGGAGAGATCGTCGATAAGATCAATAGCTACAGATCTTCACCATAGCAATGGAGTACAGAGAGATCATAGCATGGTGGTACATGATGTTTGGACAGTATTGATGTAGTTAGAGATCATAGCATGGTGGTATTTTGACGCTTGCACAGCAGTGGAGTACAGAGAGAACATATCATGAGTGTAGATGACGTTTACACAGCAGTGGAGTACAGGGAAATCATAGCATGGTGGTAGATGACGTTTGCACAGCAATAGAGGACAGATACTTCATGGCTTTGTGATATATGGCGTTGTTACAGCAGTGGGGTACAGGGAGATCATATCATGGTGATAGATGACCTTTGAGCAGCAATGGAGTACAGTGAGATCATAGCATGGAGGTATTTGACGTTTATACAGCAGAGGAGTATAGAGAGATCATAGCGTGGAGGTATTTGACGTTTACACAGCACAGGAGTTCAGAGAGATCATATGATGGAGGTACATGACTTTTGCTCAGCAGTGGAGTACAGAGAGATCACAGGATTGTGGTACATGACGTTTACACAGCAATGGAGCACGGAGAGATCATATCATGTTGTTATATGACGTTTCCTCAACAGTAGAGTACAGAGAGATCGTAACATGTTGCTAGATGACGTTTGCACAACAGTGGAGTACAGAGAGAGATGACATGGTGGGACTTACCGTTTCAAGTGTTTTCTCTGCTAAAATAGCGAGGCAACTGCAGTTACTAACATGATATATTGTGGCGATTGCCCATGTTTTCACTTAAACGCTTGGTACTCAAGTTTAATGCCACGGTATTCATTTCCAGGTAACCATAAATAATCACGTGATTGCCGACAATGATTTTTTCCTGTCCGCTAAAAATATATTACTTCTGTACAGATACTGACATAAAGATTGTATTGTGATAGATAGCATCGAGACCAAACGGGCATATGAAATATATTATCTAAGTTATTGAAGCTTACGCTATTTATTGTCAACTCCATGTTACCACCTGCATTTTCATATCAGGCCACCACTTATCTTAAGGAGTTGCTCAAGGGTGTTTCAGATGACCTCTCTGTCTGTCTGTTTCTCTCTCTCTCTGTCTGTTTCTCTCTCTCTGTCTCTCTCTGTCTCTCTGTCTCTCTCTCTGTATATATATATATATATATATATATATATATATATATATATATATATATATATATATATATATATATATATATATATGTATATGTATATTGTTGTTGTGGGGCTTAACGCCATTTTTCAGCACACGATAGGCTATGCATGGCGGCCAGTATTAAAGGTGGAGGAAAAACCACCGACCATGAGAAGCAACTGGCAAGCTTTCTCGCATACCCACATTGGCCGAATCCTAGACTCGAACCCACGCAGACAGAAGTGAGATGGCAGTGATGCGTAACGGAGAGTGCTTTAGACCACTCACCCAATCGGGTGCTCGTAACGGAGAGCGCTTTAGACCTCAGGGCCCATATATATGTAAGCTGTATCAATGATATACCACGAGATGTTTACATTTTCATTAAATAAAAACGAGGCTTGCCGAGTTTCCTTTTAATGAAACATTTATACAACGAGTGGCATATCATTGATACAGCATTCATACTATACATTTATTTTATTTATATCACATACATATACATATATTTGCCATTTGAACGGAGTTAGATTGACGAGAGACAACTGTGTATTGACTGGGTGAATGAACTCCCATCCCTTCCGAGTATGTCCGCTATAAAATGTAGTTCTGTCTTTCTGTGCCTGTTCACAATCACCTTTTCATATTGATAAGTTAAAGTTTCTATTTTTATTCACACTGATTAAATGAATATAAGTTACACTTATTATTTATACATGAAAGATGGTTTTAATGAAGAAAGTAGAGCACTAGGCCTACAGACATATTTATTATTGAGTACTGAACGCTCATAAATGCAATGACGTACAGGCGCAATGAAATTAGCGTGGAATATAATCTAAGTGAAAGGACGAACCATCAAGAGGTAATTAAATTTTTTAAATATATTTAAAGTTGATGTAAGTCATTATTCTGCTGAAATTAACATTACTACCGACCATAAATCTCTCTCTCTCTCTCTCTCTCGTCTTTTTTACTTAACATCTACCATCATTCTTCATAGGTCAGGAGACATTGTGGTATTACATAAACGAAAATCCTCTATTCTCGTCTTTTCATTTATTTTCGCCCTTATCTTGATACGATGGTCAAAAGAAAGAGCGCGGGGGGAGGGGTACCTTTGCATATTTTCATATTTCATTATTAATAATCGATTTTTAGAACCTTATAACATGTTTATGAAACGAAAATAACATCAACAAAGCCTTAAATACATTACATATGTGTGCCCCGTAACCAATGCATTTACCTTATTGTGTCAACCGGCTATTGCAACTTTGCATCATTGATTATATAAACACTTTAGATGGGTCCCAAGGGAAGTGTAAACATAACGTTTTAAAGAACGATAATGTACGTTACTTGGTGCAATTTCAGTTTTAATTTTTTTTTATCATGTCGAATTTCTTTTTCTCTCTCAAGATTTCTGCATATTTTGTTCCTTGTGCATTAGAGGTGAGGTGAAAAATGAAAAAGAAGATTAACTTGTAAAACGGGGATTATTATTACTTGTTATCGTTTATTTCATACATAACTAATGATTAATGAGTGGAAATTCAACATTGATCTATATGAATACATCAAACAGCACACAGTTCCAAAAATGTTTATGTATGCATATTATTGTGCAATGGGCGGATCACAATTTGATATACCAATAGTGTTGGCATATATATACCAGTTATGAGGCACTGATTCACTGATACATTATTAGTGTGATTGCATGACGTAGGTTTGAAGATACATGTTTGATATGATTGATCAATTGCTGATATTTTATTTCAGCTTGTACCCAAATTAAATATTTACATAATTGATATATCTTAGATTAAAATTATGTTAGTTAAAGAAAGATGATGAATTCTGTCGGCAAAAAGAAAGGAGGATTATACTTTCTTTTTCAATTAAAGTATCAATCTGAATTTCTCAAGTCAAAGTGAAGTATCAATCTGAATTTGTCTAGTCAAAGGGCAGTATCAATCTGAATTTGTCAGGTCCAAGAGCAGTATCAATCGGCATTTGTCAAGTCAACGGGCAGTATTAATCTGTATTCTGGTCTGGTTCTGTTGACCATAAATAAGGCATACCTTCGTCAGGAAAATGAGGCATATCGTTCATCAGGAAAATGAGGCACACTTTCATCAGGAAAATGAGGCACACCTTCATCAGGAAAATGAGGCACACTTTCATCAGGAAAATGAGGCACACCTTCATCAGGAAAATGAGGCACACCTTCTTCAGGAAAAAGAGGCACACTTTCATCAGGAAAATGAGGCACACCTTCATCAGGAAAATGAGGCAACCCTTCTTCAGGAAAAAGAGGCACACTTTCATCAGGAAAACAAAGCACACCTTCATCAGGAAAATTAGGCAGATTTGCATCGAGAAATTAAGGCACACCTTCATCAGGAAAATGAGACCTATCTGCATCAGGAAAATGAGGCACACCTTCATCAGGAAAATGAACGGAATCCCACAAATCAAGGTCATGTTGCACGTGTTTTAGGCGAGAATATATATTGTATATTTATCAACATTATGATACACACATACACTAAATATATGCGTGAACTCTATAATAACGACATGTTTCCGATTCCCAGCACATTATCATGCTTTGAAACGGGCATTCTTTCTTTTGATCAGCAGGAATAGATTGCGTACTTCAAATCATTTGATTAACGTTTGAAATGATTTCATTCTTCTAATCCCAGAATAGTAAAGCATCCCAAACATAGTCTAATTGATCAGATTATTTAGCCAGGGTGGAAGTCGTCACAGTAGGACATTCGAATCTAAATTGGTTTTATCTGACTGAATTTCTCTTGTAGGTTGTATATTCATAGAGTCCGTCCTGGCTTAGTCTGCACAGCAATGTGAGGAATTAGCTTAGTTGAACAAAATTTGGTTTAATGACTAAACGGCTTAGTATTTCTTTGCGGTATGTGAAATGAATATGCAGGGAATATAAATGAAGTAGTTTAATGATTGGACCTTAATACTATCACTCCTTGTTTGGGTAATGATAATAATAATTGCAGCGATAAAGATGTTGAAAGTAATGTTTGGTGATGTAATATTAGAGGAGATGATGATGATGATGATAACGACGACGACGACGATGATGATGGTGGTGATGATGATGATGATGTTGATGATGAAGATGAAGATGATCCCTATCAGCAGCATTACATATTTCTTCGTTTAATATTGTCCCTCAAAAATATGGCGTCTATATTTCGTATCGGAATGTGCTTGATTCCCTTTTAAAAGACAGCACCGATTAGGTAACCATCGATATGGTGGACAATTTGAAACGTAAACGCCTCATTCATTAAGGCAAACGAGTGGTCGCATTGTATTCCTAAGTTGTTTATATATATATATATATATATATATATATATATATATATATATATATATATATATATATATATATATATATATATATATATATATATATATATATATATATCTTCCAATTACCCTATATTTTGATTGTTTGTGTTCAAAACTGTGTCCTTAGCACCTATTACGATTTGTGTTAGCTTTCAACATAACTGTTCCATATTAACTAAATCCTTGCTCTTAGAATTCAGTACCATCGATTTATATTCGCCAGGGAACATAGCTGATGTAATGCCTGGTGAGAGCATGACTGGAATTTGTATTATTTCTACTATATGCAGTTTTACTTATACTGTTTTCGGTTTATGAAGAAACCATTCCTGGAAAGGGACCAGTTGTCCAAGCTGTATTAAGTAAGATTCGAGGCTCTCGATGGATTAGAATCTCTAGTAGTTAACACGCATAATCATCACACAGACCTTGCAACCAGTAGGGTTAATACGTATAATCATTACACAAACCTCGTAGCAGGTTAACGTACATATATAAGCACCACACAAACCCTGTAACCAATACGTTACCATGCATAAGCATCACACATACCATGTAACCAATACGTTACCATGCATAAGCATGAAACGGACCTGATGGTTTCAATAGCTCATCACGCAAAAACATCACACAGACACTGTAATCAATAGCTCAACACGCAAAAGCATCACACAGACACTGTAACAAATAGGTCATCATGCATAAGCATCACACAGACACTGTAACCAATAGCTCAACACGCAAAGGCATCACACAGACACTGTAACCAATATCTCAACACGCAAAAGCATCACACAGACACTGTAACCAATAGCTCAACACGCAAAAGCATCACACAGACACTGTAACCAATAGCTCAACACGCAAAAGCATCACACAGACACTGTAACCAATATGTCATCATGCATAAGCATCACACAGACGTGAAGTCAATAGGTTTGTATGAAATAAATAGATCTTTTAAAAGTAGTATTAACTTCTTCAAAGAACGCTTCGTTGGCTTAGTGGTTAGAGCGTCCGCCACGAATGCGGGAGGTCGCGGGTTCGAACCCCCGCCGTCATACCAAAGACTTTTAGAAATGCTCTTAACAGCTGCCTTGCTAGGCGCTCAGCATTAAGATGTTAGTGTTAGGATGGGTTGGCCTGGTATCAGGATAACGAGACTGGGTGGGTCATGTTGCATGTCTGCGATATGATATCACAATAACCAACCATACTGCATACATCGTAGCGATATGACTAAAACCAAACTATTAAAGATACGTTAAAAATTCAAATCACAATCACACACACACACACACATACACATACACACACACAAACACACACAACTTCGTCCTTTGTCTAACAAAAATATTCAAGAAAATGTTCAATTCTGGGTATTAATTGGCGTGCTAGTTCAAAACTTATCTCTATGTTCATGATTACAGTGGTCCCTCTCTTATACGGCCACCCGTTCTGCACCGGTAAAGTGGCCTTGTAAGATGGGTGGCATTTCCAGAGGGGTACTGAATCTTTTGTGAGAAGTATATGTAATGTACACAGTAAGAAAACTACATACTTCAAAGCATTTAATATCTTCATTTAATATCTTCGTTTAAAAGTAACATTAATTATTAAAATGTTGTTTTTGTTATTTTTTTTGAGTATATATTAATAGTTCTCATTCTTGGCGTAAGCGTGACATGCGAGCGGATATTGTTATCATGCACATTGCAAAACCATTGAAAAACATCATTTATATCTTGGTAGATAATTCTCTTTCCATTTGCTTCATTTTCCCATTGCTGCTGAATAATCTCCTTATCAGTTATAAAGTTGTTTATTCGAGTCTTTTCAACATAAAATTGTTTTATTCGAGTCTTTTTTTCATAAACTTGTTCGGCAAGTCTTCTCTCCCCACCTCACACGATGTCGTCCAGTAGAATAAACGACCTTTTTTCTAAAAAAAATAATACGTCTATGTTTACATGATGACATGCTAATATTTGGTAATAATTTATTCGGATGTTGCTAACTGTACGCGATTTAATTATGCGAATGAAACTTGTGTCCAGTAGATGAAATGCCTTCTTCGTAAAGGAAGCGATGAATGTATTGTCACGTGATTTATTCGGTCTTTGTCTGGTACACAGTTTTGTTTAAGGCTAATTTATATGTGTGGTTATGTGTGTGTGTGTGTGTGTGTGTGTGTGTGTTTTAAGGCACAAAATCTATTTGTAACCTATGCTGATGTCTGTTTGTAATTATCAAAGAGAAGAACTCGACAGATGTGTGAATCCCAAAGCTCTGTCATAATATTGTTATGCTCGTTTCCAATAAACATCGGCTTTTATAGACAATGATGTTGTTGTGGGTTTAACGCCATTTTTCAGGACACAATAGGCTATGCACAGCGGCCAGTATTCATGGTGGAGGAAGAGCCGGGGAAGAACCACCGACCCACGAGAAGCTACTGGCAAGCTTTCTCACATACCCACATTTGCCGAATCCTAGACTCGAACCCACGCAGACAGAGGTTTAGCTGGCAGTGATCCGTAACGGAGAGCGCTTTAGACCACTCGGCCACTCGGGGCCCCCTAGACAAACATACTATATTAATCTTACTGTTACGTGCACTTTAGTCAAAACTATATAGATAATCTGATTACTTACCTTACGTCACGATATGAATTAATTATTGGTTCTGGATACATTTGAGAGAACAAAAAAAAAAAAAAAAACAGTGGCCGCTCCTGAAGGGAACATTTTACATTTTTGTACTAATGTGCTGGCCGCTGGTCGCGTTAGAGGCGTGGCCGTTCTTGAGGGGTACCTTTGAATACAAACTCGTCGGTGCCGAAGGATTCAGGCCGTAAGAAACAGGTGGCCGCTGGGCAAGGGGGATGGGTGGCGTTCAAGAGGGGGACTACTGTATTTCCATTTGTGAAAACAGTTAGTGAAAATAGATTGAACGTCGGTGCCAAAAAGAGAAATCTTATCTAACCTGGCCTTAAGTTGTCTTAAATGATACAACCTTCTTATCAAACCTCGACCTCAGCTGTCTTACATGATACAACCTTACTGAACCTCGCCCTAAGGACATTAAATGATGCAACAGTTGTCGATTGGAAATTGTACGGACCCTTAAATACAAATCAATACAGATTCTGAAAAGGACACTGCAAGAGATTTAATTGGTGCATATGTACCGGCGACTTTAGGTTCAGTCTACATCAGTATTTCAATGACATTTGTGAGTATCGAATCTGCTGTATCTTCCTGGTCACCTGCTTTACAAACATATGACTGTTGCATAGATGGTTATATTGCTGCAGATAATTATACTTCTACATCGTACATCTAGATAATTATACTTCTACATCGTACATCTAGATAATTATACTTCTACATCGTACATCTAGATAATTATACATCTGCATCGTACTACTAGATAATTATTTGGCTACATCTTACGTCTACATAGCTATATGGATACATCGTACTGCTAGATAATTATTTGGCTATATCGTACGTCTAGATAATTATGCGTCTACATCGTACGTTTATATAATTATATCGATGACTATATCGTACGTCTAAATAGTTATATGGCTACATCGTACGTCTAGATAATTATATGGCTACATCGTACGTCTAGATATGTATGCGTCTACATCGTACGTTTCGATAAATTATACGTCTACATCGTACGTTTCGATACATTATACGTCTACATCGTACGTTTCGATAAATTATACGTCTACATCGTACGTTTCGATACATTATACGTCTACATCGTACGTTTCGATAAATTATACTTTTACATCGTACGTATAATTAATTATACGTCTACATCGTACGTTTCGATAAATTATACGTCTACATCGTGCGTTTCGATAAATTATACGTCTGCAGCGTACGTTTCGATAAATTATACGTCTACGTCGTACTTCTACATAGTTATATGGCTACATCATACTGCTAGATTATTATGAAAAGGGGGATACTGCCTTTATTGGGTAATATTTTGGTTAGCTATCATGCACGTAATATTTTGGTAGCCTATGATGCAGGCAATATATTTGTAAGCTAACGTGCAGGTAATATTTTTGTAAGCTAACATGCAGGTAATATTTTTGTAAGCTAACATGCAGGTAATAGTTTTGTAAGCTAACATGCAGGTAATAGTTTTGGGCCTATCAGAATATTTTTTTTTATCCGCCGTGATAAGAATGATCATTTACTTTATGTTGGTACTTTACAGAAAGAATCGGGTTGTCTGTCTATACGTGTGCGTGTGTGTTTGTAGCTTCAATTATTTTTCGTCTGAATTTTCTTCACTCAGTATTTCAGTACTCGAGCTTTCTGATACAAAATGTCCTCATTGAGTACAAAGGTTGAGATGTCCCCAATGACGCCATTAATGGGAATTTCTACGGCTAGTTTAATACGATTAGGAATTGTTTTATTCCATACAGCATCAGAATTATTACATTCAAAAAATATAATTGACTCAACACAAACATTTTACTCGCATTCCTGGATGTCATGCCCAGTTTATGATGTAATATTAATTAAGATTCTGCGATCAGTTCACAGTGGCATTTTAGATTTTATTCTTTAAAGTCCATCGATATTTCACTTCACCCATTAACTCGATGTGATCAACGTGCCGGAACTATCTTTGCTATTTCAAGAAGACATTTGATTTTACACAGACAGAAAGTTGGATGTCTATAATCAGTGATAAGAACCATTATTGTGTCATCATTCTTCACGCAGACCATCGATAAAACGCCTTATTGACTTTCTGCAGGAGGGTACTTGTGTGTGTTTATTTTTTTCTCCCCATATTTCCAATGACAAATTTGGTTCTATGTTCTTAAAATATTGAAGACAAGCACACACACATAATATAACAATCACGCGTGTCAGGGGTTTATTAAGATAAATGCAATAAACTGACAACGAACAATGCAAACTAGTATCTAAGTAACCTCAGCGCTTTCAACTCTTTAATGAGTCTTTTTTAAAGGCAAATACAAAACATAGATAAGACAAACAAATAAAACAGACAAACGGTTATGTTTGCGAAGCTTTACATGTTTGTTTCTTCAGAAATTAAACCTTTTAACTTTATTATGTTTCAAATAGTTTATTTTAGCTTGTTGCTGATACTGGAAAATATTTGTATTGACCTAGAAATTGATGAGCCATAACGACATCTGTTAATTTATGTAAATTTATTTAATCGCAAATTATAGCCCGAATATTTTATTGTTATATTAGTTATACGCTATTAAGCAAATTTAGAAAATTATTTTGAAGAAAATGTGTCGTCTGCCAAATTAAATTTTATTTGTGCATGGTTGTGTTTTTATAGTCTTCTTGGTTTAAACCGCTTGATTTCAATGTTCTAAGGCGGCGTATCCTGTAGATTCCTTTTCTTTCCCGGTTTGGGGTTTGGGAACTCCATTTGGGGTTGTGAGCAATTTCAATAGGTGTTATATCACTAAAAGTGTGGCCAGAGGAGGAGAGGTGTTCTGCGACCGGTCTTCTGTACAGCTTCTTTTGTCATCCAATCAGATCTATGAAGATTGATCCTTTTGTGTAGGTTTTCAGTTTTTCCGACATACTGAATGCTACAGATCTTACATGTGGTGATACAAATGGCATTCTTTGTTTCGCACGTATTGTTTGGACCATGTATGTTTAGTTTTTCTCTAGTCACTGTGCTAGAAAACGTCTTGGTTTCTATCACATGCTGACGGGGCCCCGAGTGGCCGAGTGGTCTAAAGCGCTCTTCGTTACGGATCACTGCCATCTCACCTCTGTCTGCGGCGGTTCGAGTCTAAGATTCAGCCAATGTGGGCATGTGAGAAAGCCTGCCAGTAGCTTCTCGTGGGTCGGTGGTTCTTTCCGGGGTTTTCCGGGTTCTTCCTCCACCATTAATACTGGCCGCCATGTATAGCCTATCGTGCTGAAAAATGGCGTTAAACCCCACAACAACAACAACATCACATGCTGACAGGTTTTGCACCTTTTATCGCCACAGGGGCCAGATTTACTAGGGTGGTCTTGATTAGTGATTGGCGTTAGCTTAGCCCTGACTCTGATGTCCTTGAGGTTTTTTGGTCTCCGGTAGGCTACTACAGGTTTGTTAGGCAGGATTAACTTTAGTGCGTCCGACGATTCCACGATGGGCCAGTGTTTCCCAACGCTTTTACCTACTTTGGGAGTGTCTGGATGGTCGATCAGGATATATGGTATCCTATCAGCCTATTCCATCATTCCATTTTTTAGTAGGTCAGCGCGATTTGTTTGTTTAGCCCTTTGGGTTGCCTCTGTAATCAGGTCTTTGTCGTAGCCTCGGTAAATTAAATGTTTAGATAGCTCTTCAGACCTTTTTAGGAATGTTTCATCGTCGAAGCAAATTCTGTATATCCTCAGTGACTGACTATAAGGGATGTTCCTAGTGCAGTGTTTCGGATGACAGGTGCTTGGGAGGAGATACCTGTGTTTGTCGATTGGTCTCGAGTAAGGAGTTTCTTTTCTACCAGTCAGGTTGTTGTGTCCAGGAAAACATGGTTTGAGTTGGAGACTTCTGCTGTGAATGTTATTGAGGGATGGAAGTTGTTTGCCTTTGATATGAAATCATCCACTTCATTTCTATATCATCGATAAAGCGTACCCACTGGTATGGTGTAAGCTCAACCTATGCTAAACGTTGACCCTCCAGTTCTCCCATACAAATATTAGCATACAAAGGGGCCATTTTTGTACCCATTGTGGTTCCATTAATTTGGAGGTAGTTTTCTTCATTAAATTCAAAGTTATTGAGTTTTTGGACAAGCTCCAGGAGTTCTACTAGGAAGTGTGTGGGTGTGCGAAAATATCGAGTCTAGACTAAACTTTTACCGTGATAATCTCAAACGTTAAAAAGTCCCTAGACCTTAAAGAAGTCTACAAATACGGACAATGCTTACCTGTAAGGAAGACAAAGCCTTCTGATTCTCGACGAATGAACTGATTCTGCGCTAGATTGTTCTCAATTTATACGCAGTTTTGGACGTAATCTAAGGGCCAGATATAGACATTCATCTAGGTTCTTTTGTGTTAATGCATTTCAGATCAGAACGAGGCTCCCGTCTTTCTCATTGATATTCTCTGCGTCTGTGTCAGACAGACAATTCTGCTGCATAGGTTTATTTGTTTTAAGACTCGTAGACTCTTCTAGCATACTCAGCTAACTTAACAACGTACAGTCGAGTCTATAATTTGCTGACTTTTGGATACAAGGAAAATGTATTTTACAGTACAAGGGGTTTTGCAATTTCCCGTAAGCACACTCTTTATTAAAATAGTATACTGTTGGAGTACAGAAATAAATAAAACTCATTTCAATATAATTTAGTGAAAATTACTTTCAATATAATTTAATGAAAAATTACTTTTAATACAATTTAGAGAAAATGTCAATCCGATTAATGTTACTGACAAATTGTCATATATATATATATATATATATATATATATATATATATATATATATATATATATATATATATATATATATATATATATATATATATATATATATATATATACCTTAGTCGATGATTATACATATTTGTGACGTTTAGATAGAACAAATGTCAGGAACTGGTAGCTAGCTGAGTCTTTCTCGTTTTTTGAGCTTTGAAGACTGACCACAGTGGGCAAGAAATAACGGGAGACTTGTACGAACTATGCGTGCGCTATATTTAAATGCAAACATAGCGTCGGCAAAACAGCTTCATACTTAAAAGTCATCCATAGTTTCGGCAAAACAGGGCGATATTTAAAAGCAGTCATAGCATAGAAAAACAGGTTGATGAGAGATTGATATATTAATGTATCCTGGTTGGTTCTTTTGGCTTTTCTGAATTTGAGGAGCTTCACTAAGAGTTATAATGGGACAAAATCAATGCATTCTCTTTTAGCATCTACATAGAGCAAGCCTCCTTACTTAGACATTGTATGTTTTCCACAAGATACAAATAAAAGTCGAGCGTTAGAAATCAAAGAAAGAGACCACGGAAATGCTGTGAAAATAATTCTAAGCTAAAACACGTTCAAAACCTTTTTTAGAGCATGGATAATAATTTTGAGGCATGATTTGAATTAATTAGTTTCTCCTTGATGCTCTAGCTCTACATTAAATAATTAAACATGTTAGTGTGGACAACGCATTAGTGTGGACAACGTATTAGTGTGGACGACGTATTATTGTGGACAACGTGTTAGTGTGGACAACTTTAAGAGTAAAGCAGCGATAATTATAATGTATCCTTTTGAAATACAAGCTTTCAATAATGAACATATTTCAAAATTATCAATGACGCTCGCATAGTTGTTTCAAGTAGCGGGTTCACGTTGGATTAGAAAGGAGACGTATGCCCTGTCTTTCCCAGCTAAAGAAAACTCTTCCATCTAAATGTATGCTACATCCTCCGTACATTCATTAGAAAATTAGGATACTAGCGCAAGCGTCAAGGTGTACGGCTGTGACGACAATGGAACCATTTTTTCCCGGGAATATGCAACAAAATGATTACATGTGGAATCCTCTGCATTTTTACTCAGTATAGGCGATTCTAGCAATCAATGCTTTTCATCACACGGACCTCATCTCCTCTCCAATTTTTCTCGCTGGTGATCTTGCTTCATTGATTTTGCGAATTTGCTATAATTGACAACCTATTTGAATCCGGTACGGTGACATATTCAATCATTCTTTTTACAAGAAGCGACCAGTTCTCAAAGAATACCGGCCAATACAGATTCGTATGGATAACGTTCTTGGTTGGTAGCAGCAATTTGGCCATTTTGACAAAAAGGAAAATATAAATGAGCCGCCAGGTGTACGGTGAGAATTTCGCTGGTGAGTGCATTCAATTATTTATTTATCTTTCCGTGGTAAATATGTTGGAATATAGTCATCGCTATATGCGTCTGTCAGTCCGTCCCTAATCACGCTTTGTTTCCAAAATATAACTCTTAAACCGTTCAAGAAATAAGCTGAAATATCGTAACGGAGTCACGCAAGTTGGGTAGAGTTGCCTTTGATATGTAGAATTGTCCGCAGTCAGTATTTTGTTTGTCCATAGAAACAAAATCTGGCATATATTAATGTAAATTGAAAAGGCTGGACCATTGGTGCTTTAACGTTGTGTTTTTACATGAGCGGGCCGGGTGGGGTGGAGTGGGAGTGGGGTGGGTGTGGGTGGGGGTTGGGTTGATGTGTGATCTCCACATGACTTAATTTCTCAATAATCATCTTTTAATATCGCATGCATATATAGTTTAATTGTTACTTAATTATATATATATATACTGTGTAATTTACAATATAGAGACCACTTCCTTATTTATATGATATATAGGCCTACATAATTAAATTCTGCAAAACTTTAAAGGGACAGAAGAATTATCGGTTTCGTACTAACACAATACCATATGATACATTGATACATTGAACATTTTGCAAGTAAAAGTGCATTCTCTTCTATTTTATATCGTTTACATATGTTGTTATATTTTTTAATACTGTAATCTGTCCGCAATGAAGATAGAATATTTCGATGGAGTCTTCATCAACGTTGAAAATATTTGTTCCATAATATTGTACAAGTCATAATTACACAAAGCAATTCGCGTAGATATACGTATCGTTCTTGCCTTGCCTAACATACATGACATACGGTTACTCTCCGTAGTGTGTTGGTGTTTTTATTGTTAGTTTCTGAGTTGAAGTTTATGATTTTAACAGTCCTCTTAAGAAAGCTGCATATATAATATTACAAATTAAAAACATTAAATATAGTTAGAAATATTCTAGGAATGGAATAGATATCGTCTTATACTGTGTGCAGTATGACATGAAAATCAACTCTAACGATTCAGCATTCACACTTTCAAACTTCAAAAGTCAAGCCGAGCAATAAATATCAACTTATCATTGGGTATCATGATCTTCGTTAAATATCAGAATCTCTCAATAATCCCTACCTGATACAATTGATAATAAACAGCTAGCATAGGTGACATTAATAAATTCCGCGTGATCCTAAATACAAGTTCTTGGATTAAACTTCATGCAGTATTATATAATGCTGCATGCTACATTATGCTTAATGTTTTAAGTGTGTACTTAACATGATTCTCTTATTATAAATATACAGGTAACCATACTATTTTCAGAAATATACAGGTAAATTAACTGCATGGCTTAATTCTTGCTTTTCTACTGATTCATGATTGAAAAAAATATCAGATTTGATTTAACTGTGATCACAGTATCTCCATTTTCGTTAGTTTTAAAACATTTTATTTAGATGTCGATGAATATCTGAGCACGAGCCTTAAGATGTTCATGTATGTATTCGAGGCTTACATACTCAAGGGCCACATGTACTCGAGGCCTACATCTACCCAAGGCCTGCGTACAATCCAATCCCGCGTGTAATCAAGGCCTATATGTACCTAATGTTTACATTTAATCGAGGCCTTTATGTACTTAATATTTACATAAAATTAAGGCATATAAGTACCAAATGTTTACATATAATCAAGGCCTCTAAGTACATAATGTTTAGATATACTGGAGGTCTACAATGCTTAATGTTTACATATACTTGAGGCCTATAAGTACTTAATATGTACATATAATCAAGGCCTCTAAGTACTTAATGTTTAGATATACTGGCGGCATACAAGTACCTAATGTTTAGATATACTGGAGACCTACAAGTATTTAGTGTTTAGATATACTGGAGGCATACAAGTACCTAATGTTTAGATATACTGGAGACCTACAAGTATTTAGTGTTTAGATATACTGGCGGCATACAAGTACCTAATGTTTAGATATACTGGAGACCTACAAGTATTTAATGTTTAGATATACTGGAGGCATACAAGTACCTAATGTTTAGATATACTGGAGACCTACAAGTATTTAATGTTTAGATATACTGGAGGCATACAAGTACCTAATGTTTAGATATACTGGAGACCTACAAGTATTTAATGTTTAGATATACCAGAGGCCTACAAGTATTTAATGTTTAGATATACCGGAGGCCCATGTATACTTAATGTTTAGATATACCAGTGGCCCATGTGTACTTAATGTTTAGATATACCGGAAGCCCATGTGTACGTAATGTTTAGATATACCGGAGGCCCATGTGTACGTAATGTTTAGTTATACTGGAGGCCTACAAGTACTAAATGTTTGGATATACCAGAGGCCTACAAGTATTTAATGCTTAGATATACCGGAAGCCCATGCATACTTAATGTTTAGATATACCGGAAGCCCATGTGTACGTAATGTTTAGATATACCGGAAGCCCATGTGTACGTAATGTTTAGTTATACTGGAGGCCTACAAGTACTAAATGTTTGGATAGTCCGGTGGCCTACAAGTACTTAATGTTTAGATATACTGGAAGACCACAAGTACTCAATGTTTAGATATACCGGAGGCCTACAAGTACTACAAGTACTCAATGTTTAGATATACCGGAGGCCCACAAGTACTCAATGTTTAGATATACCGGAGGCCTACAAGTACTTGATGTTTAGATATACTGGATGCCCACGTGTACTTAAGGTCTACATATACTCAAGGTATGTATGTGTTTAGTTTTATGTACTTAAGGTATACATGCAATGAAAACCTATATTTGTTCACGGCTTATATGTAAGCATTGCCAGTGTTTGTCATAAAGAATGTGTTATGTAAATTTGTGCTCAGATTGAATGCACGTGTAACCATCAAGGTTTAGAGTGCAGATGATTTATAATCAGACTCCTTGATCTCATGAACAATCCATGCTTTGAGTCATTCAACCTGCATGAAAACATTGACTCATTTAATAGATTTTGTATAAATATATTCATCTAGATCGAGAGAGAGAGAGAGAGAGAGAGCGAGAGCGTGTGTGTGTGTGTGTGTGTGATTTGGATTTTTGACGTAGCTTTAACAATGTTTCAGTGCTATCACTACGATGTCTGCAGTGTGACAGTTTGTAGTAGGGTCTAGCACTGGGGCATCATGTCGCAGACTTTTAGCATGATGTCCCATCCAGTCACATTATCCTGACAACAGGCCGACCAGTCCTAACACTATCCTCTTAGTGCTGGGCGATAAGCGAGGCAGCTGTTAGTACCATTTTTGTAAGTCTTTGTTATTACTCGGCCGGGGATTGAACCCACGACCTCCCGCATCCGAGGCGGACGCTCTAACCACTATTCCACTGGAACATTTCATCGAGAGAGAGAGAGAGAGAGACAATCGTTTTCCTACTAATACAAGTTCAATGTATATTGCCGACAGTTTTGTTCAAGGAAGATAAACTCTACAATAAATAAACAATTATACAGATGTCATTTAAACTTCAACAGCAGAAAAACCTGCGCGGATGATTTGCGGTAAGTCGTCAGTCGTTAATGTTTTCCAAGGATCGGGCATACCCTTCATTGACAATGTCATTTTTTTCTACAGCAATGATTTAGCAGTTTTTACAGTTATATAGAATTGTTTGATTTCATTATTTAAAAAGAAACATAAGTCAACTCCAGTTTCCCCAAATGTTAGGAGATGTCATTGTACACACTCGGACTTTTAATAGGGTTTAATTTTTCAAGAAAAATAATTTCCATGGGTTTCCTTACTGGTTATCTTGGCTATCTAAAAAGACTTTGCATAACACAGGTATTGTTTTTAAAAAATCATTGATTCCCATTATTTTGATGTGTGATTACTGTGAGCAATTTTGGTTAGAGAGTATACAACTTGGCCTTACTTGATATGTTCACCTATCATAATACTGCTTGTTCTGCTTGGTCTGTTTCACTTCCAGGATTTCAGTGGTAAATTGTAAAGAAAACCAGCCAAAAAAATTTTTTTTTCTCCAAACCTTTATATATTTTGTACTTTATTGATAGCACTTTCCGAAACTGGTAGTGTCCACTCTGGGAAAATTTGTTTTCCTTGTTTTAATACCTGCTAAAGTTAGTGTACTTGGGACTAGTTCCGGCTGATTTTTCGATTACATTGGGACAGCATCTTTGATCAGATGTGCGTTTGGATCATTAACGATTTACACAACTACACAGTGTACAGAAACCTCAGCAACTGTACTTGAAAGTGGTATAGAAGTATTCCAACTATCTCTGCACTACATGTTGCAGATGCGAACAACTTCACCTTACACCCGTCAGTCTGTCACAAGTATGCAATGCGCGAGGAGCGGCTCCATTACGCCACTTACACTTCATTCGGAACCTCCCCTTCTATTTCCTATGCAAAGAAGAAGATATTTCTCCATTGATAGTTGTTGAAAAGATCAGTCGACGACGTTTCAATGATCAATGAAATACCAACACTTTTATTTTATACGTTAATCTTACAAATGTGTAGTTAATCTATCCCCCCCTCCCAAGTATTCGGTTTCGGTAGCTACATGCTTTTGCTTACGTTGCTGTTATTGATCACGTGTAATCATTGTGATCTGAATGAAGTTATTATGACGTAATAACAACCACGAGCGTGAGGGCAATTCAAAATGGCGACTATTAATTTTCTGAGTTGTTTCTGAGGTATTTCTGAGTTGTTTGTTCTCATGCCCTCACATCTTGTACTCAATGAGAATATATCGCTGTCTGAAGAGTGTGTTGACTCCAGGGTCACCTGAATCTTGGTATATTGACTTTACTCATTAATAAAAGAGTATGTTGACTGGAGCATGACCTAGATCTGCTATCACAAAATGAAATCTAAACATCAACAATGAAATTGTGACGCCATCGGTATACTGAGACGCCTGTCGCGTGCTACATTGTAACATCATCAACCATGTGCACCATCACTGCAAATATACAATTCCTTATTTTATTCTCCTACATCGCTGGTGGCCCAAATGGTTAGAGCATCCGCCTCGGATACGGGAGGTCGTGGGTTCGAACACCGACCGAGTTTTACCAAACACTTATAAAAATGGTACTAACAGCTGCCTCGCTTGACGTTCGGCATTAAGAGGTTAGTGTTAGGAATGATCGGCCTGGTGTCAGGATAATGAAACCGGCTGGGACATGATGCTACATGCCTGCGGTATAATTGCTCAGTAACTGCGATGATGGAGACATCGTAGTGATGTGACTCCGAATGTTAAAGCTACATGTAAAAAAAATCCAAATAGTATACACACGCGCGCGCGCGCTCCTCCTACGTATTGGGCACATTCTTTCCATCCTGCATTAAAGCCATTGTAGTGAAAAGATCGCAACAAATACGGTCTAAATTTAAATTGATGCTGTTATCACAGCATGCTTTGTTTTCTCCAGGTGACTATCAACCACCAAATTGACATCGTTTTTTTTTTAGCAATGGTGATATGCAAACAATGGCAGGTAAGACAATGTGAAGAACGTTATTTTTTAGAATACAGTGGTAAAGGCCGATCGCGTCTCACCCAGATAAAAAGTGACGTCATATCAGTTACATCGTATTATAGTAATCGCGCCTATTAAAGTTGCTCCGTGTATTAGCAGTCTGGTTTCCGGCCGTCTCGACTTCATTAAGAACTTAGGGAAAGAACGATAGGGTACCAGACTAGAAACTTACGATAGACTCCTCATAGCGAGTTTGTCACGATAGTCTCATCCAGTGAACTAGAAAGAGACATAGTTCGGTTATAGCTGCAACCAAATCTCAATATGGAATCTTACAATCAGGATATTAGCTTCTTACTTTTGGATCTGAATCAAATTCCTGTATTATCTCGAGAGTTTTAATAATTAAGGGCAATTTATTTAAAGCTTTGACTAACTGCTCTATTAACTTTATATACGGGCTTATTATCTAAAATTACTCCAGTAAAACTGGCAATATATAAACTTGTAATTCATTTTGAAAGTTTCAAATATTGGCAAATTGCGTAAAAATGACTTGAATTTAGCTTTAATCAAGCAATTCAATCTGCAATCGTCCACATAATATGGCATTTCAGTAACTATCAGTAACTTTGACAACATCTGCACTTTAAATTTCCCACCGCTAAATTTTAGTTGGAAAGGTCCATAAGCCATTTCCATTTGACATACATCAAACCCTAAACTCTGACTGGTATTGATTTATCAGTATAGTTGATGCATGCACTGTAATTAGAAATCTTTACGGCCTATACTGAACAGACTGTATTACAGCAAATATGTGATATTTACTTGTGGGATACATTTGCATTAATATCACGGATCACGTGCGTCGTCGTCATCATCAAAACGAGTTGCCTAGTAATCGTTCCCTGTGACAGATATAAGCATAAGACAGAAAGGCTAAGACTGTATTTCAAGATGATCGTTGACAGGATTATACCTATCGGGAGCAAGGGTCGTATTGGTGTTGAAGCCGAGTTGATACACGAGTTATTTAAAATGGCAAGGGTCTGTTCTGTGTTGAAGTCTAGTTGATACACGAGTTATTTAAAATGGCAAGGGTCTGGTCAGTGTTGAAACCGAGTTGATATACGAGTTATTTAAAATTACAAGGGTCTGGTCTGTATTGAAAGTCGAGTTGATATAAGAGTTATTTAAAATGACAAAGGTATAAAGGGTACAGTCTCTGTTTAAGTCTAGCTGATACACGAGTTATTTAAAATGTCAAGGGTCTGGTCAGTGTTGAAGCCGATTTGATACACGAGTTATTTAAAATGGCAAGGGTCTGTTCTGTGTTGAAGTCCAGTTGATATAAGAGTTATTTAAAATGGCAAGGGTCTGGTCAGTGTTGAAGTCGAGTTGATATACGAGTTATTTAAAATTACAAGGGTCTGGTCTGTATTGAATGTCGAGTTGATATAAGAGTTATTTAAAATGACAAGGGTATAAAGGGTATAGTCTGTGTTGAAGTCGAGTTGATACACGAGTTATTTAAAATGGCAATGGTCTGGTCAGTGTTGAAACCGAGTTGATATACGAGTTATTTAAAATTACAAGGGTCTGGTCTGTATTGAATGTCGAGTTGATATTAGAGTTATTTAAAATGACAAAGGTATAAAGGGTACAGTCTCTGTTTAAGTCTAGTTGATATACGAGTTATTTAAAATGTCAAGGGTCTGGTCAGTGTTGAAGCCGATTTGATACACGAGTTATTTAAAATGACAAGGGTCTGTTCTGTGTTGAAGTCTAGTTGATATAAGAGTTATTTAAAATGGCAAGGGTCTGGTCAGTGTTGAAGTCGAGTTGATATACGAGTTATTTAAAATTACAAGGGTCTGGTCTATATTGAATGTCGAGTTGATATAAGAGTTATTTAAAATGACAAGGGTATAAAGGGTATAGTCTGTGTTGAAGTCGAGTTGATACACGAGTTATTTAAAATGGCAATGGTCTGGTCAGTGTTGAAGTCGAGTTGATATACGAGTTATTTAAAATTACAAGGGTCTGGTCTGTATTGAATGTCGAGTTGATATAAGAGTTATTTAAAATGACAAGGGTATAAAGGGTATAGTCTGTGTTGAAGTCGAGTTGATACACGAGTTATTTAAAATGGCAATGGTCTGGTCAGTGTTGAAGTCGAGTTGATATACGAGTTATTTAAAATTACAAGGGTCTGGTCTGTATTGAATGTCGAGTTGATATAAGAGTTATTTAAAATGACAAGGGTATAAAGGGTATAGTCTGTGTTGAAGTCGAGTTGATACACGAGTTATTTAAAATGGCAATGGTCTGGTCAGTGTTGAAACCGAGTTGATATACGAGTTATTTAAAATTACAAGGGTCTGGTCTGTATTGAATGTCGAGTTGATATTAGAGTTATTTAAAATGACAAAGGTATAAAGGGTACAGTCTCTGTTTAAGTCTAGTTGATACACGAGTTATTTAAAATGTCAAGGGTCTGGTCAGTGTTGAAGCCGATTTGATAACGAGTTATTTAAAATGGCAAGGGTCTGTTCTGTGTTGAAGTCTAGTTGATATAAGAGTTATTTAAAATGGCAATGGTCTGGTCAGTGTTGAAACCGAGTTGATATACGAGTTATTTAAAATTACAAGGGTCTGGTCTGTATTGAATGTCGAGTTGATATAAGAGTTATTTTAAAATGACAAGGGTATAAAGGGTATAGTCTGTGTTGAAGTCGAGTTGATATGCGAGTTATTTAAAATGACAAGAAGACTCAACTAGAGAGATTTTCTCATTGATAATCGACTCAGAATGCGTACAAGTAACACTCGAAATTTTGTCGTCTCAAAGATTCCCTCTAACTGAGAATGGTAAATCTATGTGGGGAATTAATCTAATACTAGTCAAGCCAGGAAATGTATGTACCTTCTTAGAAAAGAATATTAAATATGAACGTGCCTGTTGGCTGTCAGTTCATGCCTTTTGACATGACAATAGTCACAATTCTCACATACACGCCTGATATCTGGGGTTTTGAAAGATCAGATATGATGGAACTTGTTCGTTTAGATTTTCTAAAATATATGGTACAAGTATATATATAAAAAAACACACACACGTATTTGCTTTATGGTGTACTTGGTAATGCCCGCTATATTTACAAACAAAAAGGAGGACGATTGGCTGTTGGGTAAATCTCATTAATGGTAAATAAACGAAACTATCTTATATAATGTATAAGAGGCTATTGCAGGATTACATTAATGGTTTTGGCAGAAACATGGGTTGAGATCATTTAAAAAATCCTGTCGGAAACTCTACGTTTCAATTTATTTGGGTTAATCAAAGCATTCCCAACAAACGCTGGCTAGATATAATATTTAAGGAAATATTTCATGATCAGTTTATATAAACATGGGAACCATCCATTACTAACTCGGCAAAAGTTTATATATATATATATATATATATATATATATATATATATATATATATATATATATCTTTTTAAAACGATATTAAAACTAGAAAATTATTTGTTAAAACACCTATCAAAAAAGTGTAAGGTAAATATAATAAAATTTCGAACATGCAACTTATGTTCATCTATAGAGAAGGGAAGATGGGAAACTTTGCCTAGCTATGAGAGATTATGTACGCTTTTCATGCAAAACTATGATTGATTAATCTCATTAACTCTTTGAATGTATCCTTTAAGAGAACAAAGAAAGTAACTACTAACCAAAGACTTATATGAAACGAAATGTACCAAAGTTTAAATAATTATTGTGTACTGAGAAACTGGGTGTATGAAGAAATCTATCTAAAATGATTGATATTATTGCATTTAAATTTCGTTAACTTCACATTATCTTTACTCGATGTAATGTTCTTTCTTTCATTCATTCATTTTTTAAGGAAGAATACAATACCATAGGTTAATCACTGTAAAGTAGTGAGTATATATATATATATATATATATATATATATATATATATATATATATATATATATATATATATATATATATATATATATATATATATATATATATATATATGTATGTATATATATATATATGTATGTATGTATATGTGTGTGTGTGTGTGTGTGTGTGTAATTCAGTTTCAACATCATCTTATCCCATTGAATTAATGACTTTAGTAATGTAATGATGCTAGAATGCTGTCAGTTTGAGTTAAACTGCATCTGCTTTGGAAAAAAATATTTAGTTCATGGGTGAAATACACGCATGCAAAGTGAGATACCGTCTAAGGCTGATATACACTCATGCAAAGTGAGATACCGTCTATGGCTGAAATACACGCATGCAAAGTGAGATACCGTCTATGGCTGAAATACACGCATACAAAGCGAAATACCGTCTATGGCTGAAATACACGCATGCAAAGTGAAATACCATCCATGGCTGATATACACGCATGTAAAGCGAAATACCGTCTATGGCTGAAATACACGCATGCAAAGTGAAATACCGTCTATGGCTGATATACACAAATACCATGTGAAATACTAATAGTTTGCCTCCTATGTTGCGTATTGTAAACTGAGTGTAATAAAGAATTTTTCTTGTCTTGACTTCTGTGATTAAATTATGTTAGTGGCTAAAGGTAAAACTAACGATTGATACGGTTATGATTGCCTTTAAACGATTGATACAGCTATGATTGATTTTAAACGATTGATACGGCTATGATTGCTTTTATACGATTGATACGCCTATGATTGCTTTTAAACGATTGATACGGCTATAATTGCTTTTAAACGATTGATACGTCTATGATTGCCTTTAAACGATTGATACGGCTATGATTGCCTTGAAACGACTGATACGGCTATGATTGCTTTTAAACGATTGATACGGCTATGATTACTTTTAAACGATTGATACGGCTATGATTGTTTTTAAATGATTGATACGGCTGTGATTGCCTTTAAACGATTTATACGGCTGTGATTTCTTTAAACTATTGATACATCTACGATTGCCTTTAAACGATTGATACAGCTATGATTGATTTTAAATGATTGATACAGCTGTGATTGCTTTTAAACGATTGATACGGCTGTGATTGCCTTTAAATGATTGATACATCTATGATTGCCTTTAAACGACTGATACAGCTATGATTGCTTTTAAACGATTGATACGGCTGTGATTGCCTTTAAACGTTTGATACGGATATTATTGTTTTAAAACGTTGGATACGGCTAAGATGGTTTTAAACGATTGATACGTCTGTGGTTGCTTTTAAGCGTTCGATATGATTATATAGTATATATATATAGTCGCAGCATATGGTTTTTTTTCCCCATTCCACTCATAGAGGTAACACCATTTGCATTTCAAGAGATAGAAATTATATTTGACTGAATGGACTGATGAATAGTTTTAAAGATTCTTGGAACCATTGACAAATAGGCGTTGTTCTATTTGTGAGTTTTCGTGCATGTATAATTCTGTATAATTTCTGCCCTAGCTGAATAGAATATCAATACAAACCTATAAGAGATCGATATATATGTAAATGGCTCCACGTCTTACATGACGGATTTACCCTGTAACTTTATACTCTAGTCCTAGTATATTGTTACAGTACACATATGTCCTAATGCATCTCTCCTATTAAGATCAATTTCACTTTACCACAATATTTTTTTGAATGACAAGGCCTTCATTGTAGTTTACCATTAATCCGGTTTGCTTAGCTTAATAACCTTGTAGATAAAAGTACATTTTAAATGGCGTCCATGAAATACGAACTTTGCCAAACAAACAAATAAAATTATTGAAAGAGTTTAGTAAATAGAATTCAAAAGACTTACAACTATCACATTCTATCTATTGAAAAGAGAATACGGAATGCAATATAGTATAATGCATTGATATTACAGTGATTTCGAACGCCGCATTCTTTACACGGGTACATCGTAAGTGTCCTGTCATAATGTGTGACGTTGGTCGATCTTATTAAATGATGTTATGTTGGATGAGGTATTTTAAAGTCGTGACATTATGTGTGACATCGGTAGATCTTATTAAATTATATGTTAAAAGAGGTACAATAAAGTCACCCCACCATATGTGATTTTTGTAGATGTTTTTGAATGATATTATGTTACCAGAGATATTGTAAGTGGTTTATGTTACAAGAGATATTTTAAGTGGTTTATGTTACAAGAGATAATGTAAGTGGTTTATGTTACAAGATATATTGTAAGTGGTTTATGTTACAAGAGATATCGTAAGTGGTTCATGTTACAAGAGATATTGGAAGTGGTTCATGTTACAAGAGATATTGTAAGTGGTTTGTGTTACAAGAGATATTGTAGGTGGTTTATGTTACAAGAGATATTGTAAGTGGTTTGTGTTACAAGAGATATTGTAAGTGGTTTATGTTACAAGAGTTAATGTAAGTGATTTATGTTACAAGAGATATCGTAAGTGGTTTATGTTACAAGAGATATCGTAAGTGGTTCATGTTACAAGAGATATTAGAAGTGGTTCATGTTACAAGAGATATTGTAAGTGGTTTATGTTACAAAAGATATTGTATGTGGTTCATGTTACCAGAGATATTGTAAGTGGTTTGTGTTGCAAGAGATATTGTAAGTGGTTTATGTTACAAGAGATATTGTAAGTGGTTTGTGTTACAAGAGATATTGTAAGTGGTTTATGTTACAAGAGATATCGTAAGTGGTTTATTAACCTAAACATCACTGTATGGTTGTGGTAAAATAAACTTGTGTCGGACATAAAAGGATGAGTGGGAGGAGCCGCTGTGGCTCGGTGGTTAAAGTGCTGGATTCGCGAACAAAAAGACGCGGGATCGAATCCTATTATCAGACCAGCCTGGGTCAAGTTCAGTGGTGTTGTCTTTGGGCAAAGCACTTTACTCCAACTGCCTTGGCACTAAATAACCAAATTGTGTTGCTGTGCCATAAAGCAACAAACGAATACGAGTATGAGCGGATGGTCTTTATTTTGAATCGCTCAAAGTTACTGCCTTGGCACTAAAAACGCTTATAGCCTTATGATGTTTAACGAGTAATTTTCATGGCCCCGAGTAAATCGTACACAGGACTGCATCGCTTAATGAATAATTTTCGTGGCCTCGAGTAAATCGTACACAGGATTGTATCGCTTAATGAGTAATTTTCGTGGCCTCGAGTAAATCGTACACAGCATTGCATAGCGTAATGAGTAATTTTCATGGCCTCGAGTAAATCGATTACAGGATTGCATCGCTTAATGTGTAATTCTGATGGCCTCGGGTAAATCGTACACAGGATTGCATCGCTTAACGAGTAATTCTAAAGGCTTCGGGTGTCACTCGCTCCTTTTTTGTACACAGCTAACGATATACATAATGGTCGAATTATAACTATTACCTTCATACTTTTAATAAAAAATAATGCAGTCTGTTTGGCAGGTTTTGTAATAGCGTACAGGCTGACTGTTTCAGGAGAGTAAAGAAAATAAATAAATACAAGCATGTGTTTAAGAAACCGACCTATCGGCCTATTTTGGCGTTTTATCTTAACATAAAGTTTATACGCTTCGCTATTTTTTAATTCCATTACTTTAGTTTTATTCAAGTTCTCAATTAAATGGCACTATGATTTTTAATAAAATGTTGTTTGCCAATGATAGTAAATTTATTGTGGATCTAATGATACTAAATTTACACTAATCTATAATGATAGTAAATTTACTTTGGGATCCGGATGAATGTGAGATTTTTCTGACAATTAATTAGGTTGCAATATCCACTAACTTAAATACTATGAAGAATCAATAACATAGATATTTGTCCAACAAAGCAGTCCTAGGCATTTTGAGTCGCAATATTTGCTCAAATGCTTTTATTGGTAAAACAAATTGTTTGCGCGCGCGCACACACACACACACACACACACACACATCACACAAAAATTTATATATATATATATATATATATATATATATATATATATATATATATATATATATATATATATATATATATATATATATATATATATATTCATGCAAGTTATTTGCTAGGTGCACACACACACACACACATACGCACAAATCACTTTATCTCAAGAACCATCTGTATCTAATTTTTTCACATTATCTTTTCTTTTTCAGTCGCAAATCCTCCAGACAAATCAAAAGATGACAGTAACCTCACGTCCAAGAATGGTCAACTTTCACGTAAGTGAAGACTACGATTTCTTTAATCATTGCCTCTTCTGTATATTTTTTTGATATAAAAAAGGGATATTTTAATCAGACAAACGCTCTACACTAATATCGTGAATTAAAGTAAATTACAGGGGTCGTTTGTTATTGTGTGGTGTTTGGAATTTTTTTCTTTTTGTGCACAAACACTGTTATATCCATTCGGATGCCATGTCAGAGATATTCTTTATTGTTATATGGAAATGCTGCGTAACGTTTTGTTCTCGGCACAACATAAGGCAGTACGTTTATACGTTTCCTTTTTTGTTAATAATTTTTAAAAAAAACACAACAAATTTGAAGATCTTAAACAAATTTAAATTACATGTAAATTATATCATCAAGATGCGGCTATCTGACTTGTACGACGTGTTCGACCAAAATTAATAGAAAATAAGACTAAAAAAGAACAGCAAATATATGATCTGCCTTTTCTTCAGAGATAAACAGACACCCTTTATTGTATATTTAGTTTATCTTTTACTTATATTTTGCCACGTATTAAATTCTCAGAAATTTTTAATGCACATTTGAAAGAAATAATGGCAAACAATAAGTAATAATAATAATAATAATAATAATAATAATAATGAGGCCTTTGTATAGCGCGTAATCTTTAGAAGCTCTAAGGCTTTACAACATTAGACAACACCTATAAGATAAAAACATATAATAATATTATTACAAAAACAAACACCATGAAATTAGAAGAAAAAAACATTATAAAAAAGTAACTACAAGTTTTCTTCTTGTTAAATATGTAAATGTAGCATATTAAAACATTTTAAGAAATTAAATTATATCAATATTTTCCCACCCGTTTGTAGAACGGTTACACAGAAATCGGAAACGAGGATTGGTCAGCATATTTGTATGGCTATACGGATACATGTAATGTGGTTGCACAAAATCACTTGGTTTTATTTTTGCGAGGTGTGTCTGATTTGGGGGTTTATTATCTGCAGTGAGAGTTATACACATTGCGAGTTTTGTCAGAACTTTGGTCTTACAATCTGCAGTGAGAATAGTATACCGGATGTAATTCGTCCATTACATGGAATTTTCCACTCTTTGGTTTCTTCTAGAAGAAAAACAGCAGTGTCGAAAAATGTAATTCTGCATTTAAAACAACTGAATTAGGATCGCCACAAAGTAAATATTCAAATCAATAGACAACATCTACTCATATTTTTAATACCAAAAGTAAACGCAGTGGTAAAATTCTGACTATTCTTTTTCACCATGTCCATTAATGTGATGATTTAATGTGATGATTTGTTGAGTGCCGTAGCATCGAATGTGATGATTTTTCAAGCGTCGTAGCATCGAATGTGTTGATAGTTCGAGTGTCGTAGCATCAAACGTGATGATAGTTCGAGTGTCGTAGCGTCGAACGTGACGATAGTTCGAGTGTCGTAGCATCGAACGTGACGATAGTTCGAGTGTCGTAGCATCGAATGTGATGATAGTTCGAATTTCGTGGCATCAAATGTGATCATTCATGATAGTACCTTTTTAAACGCATTCATACAAGTTAATTTCTGGTCTTATTCAATATTATTCTTGCTCATCAAAAAAAGAATTGATACCTTTAGTGTAAGCTTTGCAGCTCTACATAAAAGTAATTCCACTAAATGTAAGAAATCTTTCAAATGGCATTCTTCATTGTTAGTTAACTTATTATTTCTCCGAATACACAACTGTCTGATTTCTACGAAAAGACAACTGTCTGATTTCTACGAAAAGACAACGATTTGATTTCCAAGAAAGAAGTCCAATTAAGATCATCGACTAGATTATGTCATAGAATTTCAAACATCCGAATTGAAATCCGGAGTTTTTAATACATTTGTTTTATGATTCCAAGTAAGTCTGACTGGTAGTTTTCATGGGAAGAATTTATATGCATGTACCAAGGTTTCGCTTCATATCCGTCATGTGGGTCAGGCTGGGCGATGGAAGCATACAGTGCCCAGATATATTGATATGGTACTCAGATTTGATTAACCAATGCCATATCTTATAGTCAAATGTGCTTCGTACTACGTTGTCTGAAGACTTCTACAACTTATTTCAAAGATTTATTATCAAGAACAATTCAATAGTAGACTGTGGACTCAAATTAAAACGAGTGGAATGTTTACGCCATGGTGTCTTTGCTTTTCTAGAGCAAAGGATTATTCATCTTTAAACTTTGGTAATTTTCTCAGTCATAAATATAGATATGATTTGAAAATAAAATAATAAAATTCAATAGAGTGCGAAACGATCCCTCTCTACCCTCCCTTACCCCGACAACACCCTACATTATTGTGTACGATCCCTCTCTACCGTACCTTACCCCCACGTCACCCTCTATTACTGTGTACGAATCCTCTCAACCCTACCTTAAACCCATGTCACCCTCTATTACTGTGTACGACCCCTCTCTATCCTACCTTTTCCCCACGTCACCTTCTATTATTGTGCACGCTTGTATGCCGAAATTTAATTTAGCATCTTGTTCTGTCTTTATGGGAAGAATAAAAGAAATCAGGCGGCGTATCTTAAACTACCCTGCGGTTATTGAAGAGTCAATGAAGTGGTCTGATCAGCTATAAACGAACTGATGTTAATAGCATGAGTTTGACATGTATTCTGAAGCAGTATTCATTTATTTCAATAGCTCCATCAACGTTGAGTGCCATTTCTAATAATACGAAAATGATCTTTAGAATCGGCTTCCTTGACATGTCATTCAACATTAGTCACTAAATATTTTGTAAATTAAATCGCATGCCCCCGTCTAGTCCGACATCGCCAGCAAAACGTTTCACGATATTTTTATAAGCTCCATTGGGAAAAGTCAGAGTAGTTCGGGAATAAAGCCGGGTCAGTCAATTACATCTTATTCGAACTGGCGCACGATTCGTATAAGCATGCGACGTATTTTCTTGCAAAGCCTCTTATTTTGTATAATAATAATTTGCAGTCATCAGTCATCCAGACAAAAATGCACAACTTTATTCGAGATCAATCCTCTGATTCTTTGGAGAATGTTCTTGAACATTGGGTGAAAGATAGGGCAGTCACAAAAGTTTTAATTTGTACATGTTGAACAGTAAATCCATCCATGATGTCAGACCACTGGTTCACAAATTTGCTGTTAATAGAATATGTGCTGGGGTTTGGATGGAGACAAGGAAAATCACAGTCACGGAGTTGCATTTGTTGTACTGTGTCGAGCGGGAATACAATAATAAATCCCGTAACTGGGATGTCATTGTCTCGGTGCAAAACCCAACTCGCTCATTTTTTTCTTCCTTTCAAATTAAAATAATCCTTCGTTTATGTGATATAATATAGCACATTCAACTCGTACAGTCTTTATTAGGTGTTAGTGTTTCTCGTACAGTATTCATTAGGTGCTAGTGTTTCTCGTACAGTCGTCAGTAAGTGCTAGTGTTTCTCGTAGTCTTCATTAGGTGCTAGTGTTGCTCGTACAGTCGTCAGTAGGTGCTATTGTTTCTCGTACAGTCTTCATTATGTGCTAGTGTTTCTGACATTATTCAATAGGGCATTCGGTCTTGTAATGTTTAATAAGCAGCCAAATAATTTCTCGTTAAAATCCGATTAATCCTGCCGCTATTACCATAACAACAGAAAAACGAAAAAAAAAACAAGATGAGCACAAAATAACAATTTCACGTATAATTGTTACGGTTTTGGTTTAGGACTAAGAGCGTCTTGCGTCAAGTGACACTGCCTTGTAAACACACCAAATTAATACGAAGATGGTATTGGAGTCTGTCGTGACCTGTCGACATGAAGGGCACAATAACAACATACAATACTTGATAGTATTGCTCAAAGGATGTCGTTTGAAAATAACAATAAGTAGTTATTCTTTTTAAGGGATAAAGTTTAACTTTCATCAGTCCTGATCTAGAAATATTCTATGGATGACAATAATATGATACTCAGTACATAACATTAATAAACTGTAAACTGTAGAAGAACTGGCCATGTGTTGGATTATTGATTGATAATGAGAGATCCATGTCACTATTGTATATAACTCTCATTCTCCTTGGAATAAGGGAAACTGTGTGTGACATACCTGCGCTATAATTTATATTAACTGGTAAATGTCCCCTGTGTATCAAAGACACTCCCTCCCCAAGTCAACCACGTCTCCCCTGTGCATCAGAGACCAATCTCTCCAAACCTTTAATTACGCGTGTAACATTCTACTTAATGTTTTCGTTGGACATTTATGTACTCTAACCTTAGAAATATGGCAAGTGTTTTGCACAAGGATCCGCTACAGGAAAATTTGATTTTGTAATGAACTGCTCACTGATAACTGATCCACTCATGTAAGTGCTGAATTTTTCATTATTCGACTGGTGCGGATGGATGCGTTTGGTAAAGTGAGAACATAGTTGATTCGACTGAACACATTTGTTAAGAGAGTTGGGATTCAGCCAGTGATGTTCATGGCCTGTGTGTCTGGAACATTATTTTCTATTAGTTTCTGAACCGCTCCGGTGGTTCAAACGGTTAGAACGTCACCAAAGACTTATAAAGAAACTGTAGTAGCATCTGCCCCCTGGGCGCACAACATTAGGAGGCTAGTGTTAGACAGGTAGGCCTGTTGTGAGGGTAATATGAGTCGGTGGGACATGACGTTGCATATCTGCGACATGATGCCACACTGCTAGACATCTCACTAAACCGCTACACTGCATACACGATAGCGATATGACTGAAAAATTGTTAAAGCTATATTAAAAATCCAAATCACACTCATTAGTTTCTGTGTAAATAATATCTCACGCTTGAGTTTGTAATGGATGTAAACAACTTGGACAAGTTTGCTTTTATGGCCATTTTAAGGCTCGAAGCCTTTTTGCTCAAACTGCTGCCCGCAATAGTCCAGGGGCATCCACGTGCGTTATAGGGGCAAGGTTGAATAGAGGGTCAGGGTCACAACATTTATTTGGACGTTTGTTCATATAACATTCGTGGATAATTATAGGACACCTACCTGGAAAGATGGTGCTAGCGTATTCCTTGGTTTTTAATTTCTTTACAGACGTTCCTTGCATTCGTCTGTCTCTCGTTATACTTAAAATTGCCCATCTGGGTGGGGCTCAACAGTTTAGTATTTTTCATAGGGTTAGAACTTTAGTGAAAAACAGTTTCCCCGGGATTTCTCACTGGTTATACTTGCTATTTAAGAAAACACCTTGTATATTTTAGGTATTGTTCATAAAACCTTTAATTCCCTTTATTTTGGTGTATAATTGATGGATGTAATATGGATTATAGAGTATACTGCTTGGTCTTACTTGAAATGTACACCTTTCAAAAAAGTGCTAGCTCCACTTGGTCATTTTCAATTCCTGGACTTAAGAGGTAAATTGTAGGAAAAAGAGCCGATAACTTTTTTTTTACATTTATTATATTTGGTAATTCATTTATTGCACATTTAGAAACATTTAACTTGCAAACATTAAAACAGTCCTTTTAAATAATTATTCTGTATTTCCCCCACAGAACAGTATTTATTAGTGTCAGAGTCTCACACAAGGCCCCCACCTTATGATGAAAAGTGAGCTATTTTAAAAATGGAAATTACATTTTGTCAACATAGCAACCACTGTTATGCTGAAATACAGGAACACGAAACTTGCCAGAATTATTTCTGTGATATCACCAATATTTTTTACATTTTGAAATTGGATAGAACAGATGAGGTTCATGAAGATCAAAGGTTGAAATATTTGCTGATTGTTTAATATGGAAGAAAGCGAATTTACTTTGACATTTTTTTTAAAAATTTCGTTACAAATACATGGAAAGAAACATTTTCAATATATATTTCTTTTACTTAATGCAACAGTTTTAAATTTAAATTGGCTTAATTCATATATTTTAAGGCTTCTAATTTACCCAGGATTAAGGTCACTACTCACACAATACTACCTCAAGGCATATTATGTCAGCAAGAACAAAAAAAAAAGCATAATTAGCTTATTGTCATGCATAATATAAATATTAATATACCATTTTGTTCATACTATCGTACATTTAATGTGAAAATAAAGTTAATTTTCCTTATTTTAGTAACTGCTAAAAATAGTGTATTTTATACTAATTCGGGCTGATTTTTGTTTCGCACAAGGGAGCAGACATTTTAGTTTCACTGTGTACTTCGATCATATACAATTTCCACTAGTACAATATTCAAAGAAATGTCAGCCACATTACATCAAAGTAGCATAGAGGTATGCCAACATTCTCTCTCCTGTGCATGTTTCAAATGCAAGCAACTTCACATTACATACACCACTCTCTCAAAAGTAGATAATAACTGGTGAGCACCCCGGATAATATGCGGAAGTTTGAAATATAGAGACTTGTTGGCGACATATTTTTCATATTGTTTTCATTTCTATATCTTCACATGTGACAATTATATCCTGACATTAATAAATGTGAAATTACAAGATTTTCCAGCATACCATGAGACCCTTGATGTGCGCCTACTATTGATGTACCTGCAGCAACAAGAACGAGTACATTCTGAGCTTGAAAAAATAAACTGAAACTATCTTACATTTCGGTCATGGAAATCAATCTTTGATAAATAAATCTGACCAAACGCCGTTCCTGTTTCTCTGAAGTTATTTCCGATTTCTTCTTTGCCAAAAACGACAAACCGGCTCTGATGTATTGCTGAATCGGACTTGTATTGTTTTCAGATAGAGTCAAATATTTTATAAAATGACAGAAATTTAATTTACTGCAACAGATTAGGTCAACCCAATCATACCGATTTCTTACATCACGTATTATATGATCAGTTTATGAAAGTGAGATGAATTTACAAAAAAGGGGTTGGGGGTGAGTGTGTTTTGCCGAGTGAGTTTACTCTTCTGAACTTTGATTCTGGAGCAAGTTTAATTAAAAAGAAAATTGTCTTTTCCTACGATAATACCGGATATCGTATGGTACTTCGACACTCGTTAAAATAGAACGTGTTTGGTACCATACGATGAAATATATCCGGTCTTAAGGTAGGAAAAGAAAATGTCGTCAATTGCTTTTTATTGCATGTATGTTTTTATTCATGTTATTTATTCGTCTTCTTCTAAATATGTTGATATATATACTAAAGTGTCCGCAGTTGTTTGATTTCAAAACAAGTCCGTAAAGCACAGGTTTGCGTGTATACGGTGACTGAGACAACTTGGCCAAGACAACCAGATCGAGATATAAAACAATGTTAAGTTTGTATTGATACTATTTATTCATTCTCGCAAGGTAGTCAGGCCACCTTATTACCATAGTTATTTCTATGTAATGGATTAGAACCCGGCTTGAGAGTAAGCAACAGCCCAAAGGAATTTTGAATTAGAATCGCTTAGCTGTCAGGTGGTTGCAGTTAAGTAGTGCTTAGTGATTCGCCATTTATGAGATGACGTCACGTAAGCGAATTCTGAAATTCGATAATGAAGTTAAAAGAACAACGATTTCATGTCAATTAACTCTGTCGTTTTGACATTAAGCAACTGGTAGTCTGTATTATCTTGTTCCTGTATTGAAATAACGTTTTATATTTTTTCAAAGATCTGTGATGAGGCAGACGTTTCCATTCACTTGTTCATTTATGTAAGTACCGTATGTACTCGATTATAAGGCGAGTCAAACTGCAAGTAACAATGATCATGAGCTGCCTTAGCATGATGCACTTGCAAATATGAGTCTTTGTTCATCGTTCTACTGATTACTCCTAACAAGCCGTACAAACGCAGATCTGCTGGTGCATTAGGCAGAGTCTATGCAATTTGCAGTTGGACTCGGCTTTTACGGTAGTACATATGGTACGCGTGGAGGCGGTTTGATGATGATGTAGTGCGACAGTACTGACATAGGCAGAAATATTTGACATTCTTTGTCGTCTGCCATGCACCTTTTATTACTTCGATCTCCTACATCGCACATTTTCGGAAATGGAAATTAATCGTTGCTGAATCCGACTTGTATTATTTTCAGATAGGGTCAAATAATTTACCAAATGAAGAAAAAAAAAAAAGTAATTTACTGCAACAGATTAGGTCAACCCATTCCTACTGATTTCTTACGTCACTTATATTTATATGGTCAGTTTACTTTACTAAAAACAGAAAAACCTTTAAAAAGAACAACTTCTTCAAAACTGGCATAGAGATTAAAATAAAACTGACAGAAAAAAAATGCTTGCATAAAAACCTTTGAATTTTGTACAATTGATGCCAAACCAGTATGGCTGCCGTTTCCAGAAAACCCGTCTGACCTCCGTAGATAGTTGCTATTTTCAACATCTTCATAAACTCGTACAAGCATTTTCAGCCAAACTTCGCACAAAGTATCCTGACATAAAGATGTTTCAAGTTCTTACATATGTTATTAAATTCAATATGGTCATTGTCAGGAATAATTAGGACAACCTTACACCATTTCTGTCACTTCCGTTGAACAGAATTAGACCTAACATGACAGAAAACATCACGGCATACATCTGTACAAAGGTGCAGTCCGCCAGAAAACGTGGCCACTGGTACTTAAGTAAGGCAACGTCTTCATCAAAAACACTGACTACAACTTGGCCGAATTTGATGGATTCATCCAGGAGTGATGACATTTGACGTTATTACGGATGACGCTAATTTACCATCACATATTATAGCTTTGCTGAGTTCGTGTCATGGGTCGAAGGATGTCAGATGTCTATAAAAGATGCCATTCCGCCATCAGATATAGATGCCGATATTCAAAGTAGAAAAACTCATCAGCAACCTTATCTTAGAAAAATGCTGAATACCGTTAGAACAGCGTTTGCGCAAAACGTTCTGGTATAGGACCAATACAAATTGGAATTACAGACGTGTAAAGATAGAAACAATAGATAAGCCTATGAAGAGTTCCTTCCGTGACACGTGGAATCAACAGCCAAATCTACCTGATCTCAGCAGAGATCACCATCTTGACCCAAATGTCTTGGACAATTGCTCTTACACGTGGTTGTAAAGTATACGTCTGTTGAGAAGTCTTCTTGCATGTGGTTGTATGGCAGACTTCAGTCAATTGAGAAGTCTTCATGCACGTGGTTATACGACAGTTGTTAGTTTATTGAGAAGTATTTTTTCATGTGGTTGTATGATAGACATCAGTCTATTCGGACCTTTTATAGTTACATAAGCTCATTGTTACTTCGAAAGACTCCTGTTCCTATACATGTTTTTTTTTTAACTGAGCCTTTTTCATTCAGTACGGATATTTATTGATAGAACAATGGAGTGCAAGATTTGCACGGGTATATACTGCCTGCCTTTTGAAAGATCAATGGAATGCAAGGGCGGAGACGGATATTTAATGTCGGCCATTTGAAAGAACAATGGAGTGCAAAGGCGGGCACGGGTATTTACTGACGCCTTTCTGAAAGCACAGTAAATGTCAACGGCGGGTATTGCAAGGTGTCTAAACGACCAATGTAGTGGAAGGGCGGGTAAGGATATTTAATCACGGTCTTCAGGAAGAACAATGGATTGCAGAGGTTGGTACAGCTATTTTCTGCTTGGTCATCTGAAAGGACAACGGGTGGAGTTCCAGAGATGGGCACATAACTACAGCCTGTCGCATGACGAAAAAAACTGACTACAGAGCGGATAAAGAGAAAGAAAATAAATAGTACTTTCCACGGAATTCAGTCTCATGTCATCCGCACAATTGTAGTCTTGTGTAATAAAAACTTGTGTAGCTATTTGTGCGACCTGCCCTCGTGTACGAATGTTGTAAATCGAGGATTAGTTGTTGTTGTTGTTGTGGGTTTAACGCCATTTTTCAGCACACGATAGGCTATACATGGCAGCCAGTAATAATGGTGGAGGAAAAACCCGGGAAAACCCCAGAAAGAACCACCGACCCACGAGAAGCTACTGGCAAGCTTTCTCACATACCCACATTAGCTGAATCTAAGACTCGAACCGGCACAGACAGAGGTGAGATGGCAGTGATCCGTAACGGAGAGCGCTTTAGACTACTCGGCCACTCGGGGGCCCCTAAATCGAGGAATATGGGTCAATATTTGCTATCTAATAATTGTTCCTTCTTCATTCACTCGCATCATATTCTGAAATCTTAATATAAAAATTTAGTACGTTATGCTTGCAATGATAAAGTTTTTTCCTTGACAATTCACATGACAGTCTATTGATTTTTCCCTTCATTTTTACTTGTAAGGCTTATTCGATTTACATTTTTTTTAACGTTCTTGTTGGAAACATCGATCGGCTATATTGAATGGACGGTCTCAAGCCCAGACGGATGTGGAAAACACGAACGACCCTATTAAATCTAAATGTATCACAAACCAACAACAACCCCGTGTCATGTTTGTATTAATTATATATTGAATCGTGTTTGTTTTCGTTTCAGTAACGGCGAAAATATTTAGGCCTACAAGGAAACTTTGATAAAATAACATGTCAGTGTTTAGGTGACTGATGTGTGAAATCTCTTACAAGGAACTCGTGCTAAAATAGCATGTCATTGCTTAGGCGACTGATGTGTGAAATCTCGTACAAGGAAATAATGATAAAGTAACCTGTCGTTACTTAGGCGACTGACGTGTGAAATCTCGTACAAAGAAATCGTGATAAAATAACATGTCGTTGCTTAGGCGACTGATGTGTAAAACCTCGTACAAGGAAATCATGATAAAATAACATGTCGTTGCTTAGGCGACTGATGTGTGAAATCTTGTACAAGGAAATCATGATAAAATAACGTCGTTGCTTAGGCGACTGACGTGTGAAATCTCGTACAAGGAAATCATGATAAAATAACATGTCGTTACTTAGGCGACTGATGTGTGAAATCTCGTACAAGGAAATCATGATAAAATAACATGTCGTTACTTAGGCGACTGATGTGTGAAATCTCGTACAAGGAAATCATGATAAAATAACATGTCGCTGCTTAGGCGACTGATGTGTGAAACTGGGTACAAGGAACTCTTGTTAAAACAACAGCTCAACATTTAACAAATTTTTTCAGATACGTATGTTTACTCATATTTGCTTCTGAACCTTTTTCACGAAGAACTTATTTGTCATTTGCGTTTTATTTAAGTTTCTACTACAATCAATGCAGCTTGATTCAAATGATATTCGCACTTAAATCGATGTTTTTTCCCTTATTTGAACAAATGTACAGCAATTTTTAATTCGTAACGAACTTTGGTTACTGATTAAGTTTTCAAATTGTTTCGAAGGATTTAAAAGAACCCTAAAACTACTTATATGCAGAAAACTATTTTGCTCCAGGAAGTTTCATGTATTTTTTTACGTTGGTGTTAGAATACAGCTGTGCAGCAGCGAATCCGGATGAATTGTCCCTAATACGTTGGTATTAGAATACAGTTGTGCAGTAGATAATCCGAATGAATTGTCCCTAATACATTGGTGTTACGATACAGTTGTGCAGTAGATAATCCGAATGAATTGTCCCATATACACTGGTGTTACAATACAGTTGTGCAGTAGATAATCCGAATGAATTGTCCCATATACATTGGTGTTACAATACAGTTGTGCAGTAGATAATCCGAATGAATTGTCCCATATACATTGGTGTTACAATACAGTTGTGCAGTAGATAATCCGAATGAATTGTCCCATATACATTGGTGTTACAATACAGTTGTGCAGTAGATAATCCGAATGAATTGTCCCATATACATTGGTGTTACAATACAGTTGTGCAGAAGAGAATCGGAATGAATTGTCCCATATACATTGGTGTTAAAATACAGTTGTGCAGTAGATAATCCGAATGAATTGTCCCATATACATTGGTGTTACAATACAGTTGTGCAGAAGAGAATCGGAATGAATTGTCCCATATACATTGGTGTTAAAATACAGTTGTGCAGAAGAGAATCGGAATGAATTGTCCCATATACATTGGTGTTACAATACAGTTGTGCAGTAGATAATCCGAATGAATTGTCCCATATACATTGGTGTTACAATACAGTTGTGCAGTAGATAATCCGAATGAATTGTCCCATATACATTGGTGTTACAATACAGTTGTGCAGAAGAGAATCGGAATGAATTGTCCCATATACATTGGTGTTAAAATACAGTTGTGCAGAAGAGAATCGGAATGAATTGTCCCATATACATTGGTGTTACAATACAGTTGTGCAGTAGATAATCCGAATGAATTGTCCCATATACATTGGTGTTACAATACAGTTGTGCAGTAGATAATCCCAATGAATTGTCCCATATACATTGGTGTTACAATACAGTTGTGCAGAAGAGAATCGGAATGAATTGTCCCATATACCATCTATAAATAGGATGAATCAAAGTTGGAACATAAATCGACTTACTGTTCTTGTATATGATAGTATTTTCAAACTTTTGCTTTTGACAAAGGGGTTTCACAAAGAACAGTTCTTTAATTACTTTATTTATTCCGTTTTTTTATTTATTTATTCCGTATTTTTAGTTAGAGTTATCTTTTCAAGACATTAGCTATACAGTCTAACATCTCGTCCCGAACCAAAATAACTCATTTAATAATTAAACCTTAATATACTTCTATGCACGAGATTAATTATCTGTCGCTTTGCAAGAACGCTGTCTGTCTGTCTGTCTCTCTTTCTCCAACTCTTTCTCTCTATTAAGGCTGTCCATATAACTCATAGTCAGTATTTAGTTGACTTTGTCAAGGCTGTCCATATAACTCACAATCCGTATTTAGTTGGCTTTTTCAGGGCTGTCCATATAACTTATTATCAGTATTTAGTTGGCTTTGTCAAGGCTGTCCGTATAACTCAGAGTCCGTATTTAGTAGACCTTTTCAGGGCTGTGCATATAACACATAGTCAGCATTTAGTTGGCTTTGTCAGGGCTGTCCATATAACTTATAGTCAGTATTTAGTTGGCTTTGTCAAGTCTGTCCATATAACTCATAATCCGTATTTAGTTGGCTTTTTCAGGGCTGTCCATTTAACTTATTATCAGTATTTAGTTGGCTTTGTCAAGGCTGTCCATATAACTTATAATCAGTATTTGTTGGCTTTGTCAGGGCTGTCCATTTAACTTATAATCATTATTTAGTTGGTTTGTCAATGGTGTCCATATTACTCAGTGATTATTTACTAGGCTTTGTCAAGACTGTCTGTATAAGTCATAGTATTTAGTTAACATTTTCAGGGCTATTCATATAACTCATAGTCTGTATTTAGTTGGCTTTGTGAGGACTGTCCATATCACTTATATTCAGTATTTAGTTGGCTTTGTCAGGGCTGTCCATGTAACTCGGTATTTGATTGGCTTTGTCAAGGCTCTCCATATAACTCACAGTCGGTATTTAGTTGACTTTATCAGGGCTGTCCATATCACTTATAGTCAGTATTTAGTTGGCTTTGTCAGGGCTGTCCATGTAACTCAGTCAGTATTTGATTGGCTTTGTCAAGGCTGTCCATATAACTCACAGTCGGCATTTAGTTGACTTTATCAGGGCTGACCATATCACTTATAGTTAGTATTTAGTTGGCTTTCTCAGGGCTGTCCATTTAACTCATAGTCTGTATTTAGTTGATTTTTTTTCAGGGCTGTCCATATAACTGTTAGTAATTAGTAGGCTTTGTCAGGGCTGTCCATTTAACTCATAGTCGGTATTTAGTTGATTTTTTCAGGGCTGTCCATATTACTGATAGTAATTAGTAGGCTTTTTCAGGGCTGTCCTTTAACTCATAGTCGGTATTTAGTTGATTTTGTAATGGCTGTCCATATAACTCATAGCACTTAGTTGTCTTTGTCAAGGCTGTCGATATAAATCATATTCAGTATTTAGCTGGCTTTGTCAAGGCTGTCCATATAATTCATGATCGAGATTAACTTGGCTGTATCAAGGCTGCCCACTGCATATTTTAATGTAGATTGCGTGGATGATAAAGTTTAAAAGGCCTCAAGTTCAAGAAAGACATTTAGAAATTAGAATTTAAGGATCCGTATGATTTCATCCATCAGAGTTTGACAAGAAAAAAACATCTAAATTATCAATATTAGCTCGCATGACAGTATGGCGATGTGAGTTTATGATAAAATTATGTGTCAGTCGTGCTTCGTCACTCCATGAATTATCAATTTCACGTCACCACTACTAAGCCTAGATTTTTCTGGTCTGATTTCAGTGCAACGTGGAATATGGATTTATATCAGCATCTCGAACGAGCTGGTTAATATTTGAGACCAATGCGTTATAATTTCGTGGTTTGTTAGGCTTGTTTCCACTTTGGAGGCCATATGTTTAATCGGATTTCCATATACTTGGAATATATGGTAATATAATTAAGGTGCCGAATGAGTTCCATAATGAATTAGATCCACGCATACCAACGAGGTCGTCACGCATCTGATTGACTCAGCTTGCTACAACTCAGAACATGTTGCCTTAACATTTCGGTAATGGCGCTGATCTTCGATAGTTTGGTGTATAATGTCTGTTCTGGGTTCAAAGAACCTTGTGCGAATGACAACGTTTGGGGGATTTATTTTGACCCCGTATTGTTTTACGTTTTGTAAACCTCCAGAGTCTGATAACAAACAGAATCCACACTTTCCTTCGCACCTACTTTATATTTGGCCGATTGCCGAGTATTCATATTATTCAACGTATATATTGTGTATGTTCCTTCAAATTTGAAACCAGTTTTAGAATTATTTCATTTATAGGTTTAAAAGTTTCACTTATTAAATGGAAAAATGGAATAAACTGGCTCGCAATCGTTCTTTCTTTTTAACATTTTTATGTCCATTTATATGCATTTATAGGCAAAGTTTTGCCACTTACCTCAGTCAGGTTTCTTGAGTGTTTTTTTCAAGGGTTCAAAGTGATGTTAGATGAAGTAGTAAGCAAGGTTATACATCAACGGACGAGTTGATAGGATCATTACAGTGCCGTTCCCACCTGATGATGTTAATGTCTTTATATTTTACAAATTGGTGTTATTGAAATGTAAAAAACAAACACTTCATTGAACCGATTTATTATTACTGACAAAGTGGTACAATGACTGTCTTCATGCAGATGTGATATTTTCCCATCAATATTCGTTAAAACTATAATATACTTTAGTCACGCTTTCCAATGAGTAACAACTCATTCCTTTAGCACAATCGAAGCTTTATGAGAGTGATTAGTTCTTATTCAAGGTGTTCTTGCCCTTCTTGGCTGATTACATCATTTTCACAACTTCACGTAAATTGACAACTTACAAACGCTTCTGATTTTCTTTGGAACATACCACCAGATATTGTATTTCTTCTGTTAGTGACCACTTTAGTCGGAATAGTTGAACGATCGCCATCTAGTACATTTATTAGGATTATTAAAAATGTTTTGAAACGTTTTCGACTTTGTCATTTTCTGATAAAGTTTTAAGAACAACAACAAAACGGATGCTTCTTTAAGTGGCATATAATTAAATATATTTACCTAGTTTTCACTAAAATACCTATTTGTAATTACAATCTTACATTTCATTAAAATACTTATTTGTAATTACATACCTATATTTTTAAATACCTATTTGTAATTACATACCTATATTTTTAAATGCCTATTTGTAATTACATACCTATATTTTATTAATATTTGTAATTATATGCTTAAACTTTATTAAAATACCTATTTGTAATTACAATCTTACATTTCATTAAAATACATATTTGTAATTACATACCTATATTTTTTAAATACCTATTTGTAATTACATACCTATATTTTATTAATATTTGTAATTATATGCTTAAACTTTATTAAAATACCTATTTGTAATTACAATCTTACATTTCATTAAAATACCTATTTGTAATTACATACCTATATTTTTTAAATACCTATTTTTAATGACATAACTATATTTTATTAATATTTGTAATTATATGCTTAAACTTTATTAAAATACTTATTTGTAATTACAATCTTACATTTCATTAAAATACCTATTTGTAATTACATACCTATATTTTTTAATACCTATTTTTAATGACATAACTATATTTTATTAATATTTGTAATTATATGCTTAAACTTTATTAAAATAGCTAATTGTAATTACAGTACCTATTTGTTGTACAATGCTTATTTGTAATTACAGTACTTATTTGTAACTACAGTACTTTAATCTGGTCGCCTCCTCTATTGGTTAATAGGATCTGTCAATATACATTGTCGAAGTACCAAGAAGGACACATAACGTTAATCGTCACCGCAAAATCAGTCTGTCCTGAAACGCTCCATAATTCCCATTTTAGCTATATTATTGCTTTTTTCTTTTACTGTCTGACTTGTGCAACAATAAAGCAAATTGTAGAGGTAATAAAATCACCTGTCTGGAGTCTCTTATTGAGCCTTTGGTTATCTTCTAGAGTCTTGACATATTATTTCAAGTACAATTTAAATTGATAGAACAAGAAGCCAATAATAATCAAATGTTCTAACTATCGGCACATAAATGTTCGATCATATTTATTACTCTAGCCAGGCATTAAAAATAGAAACCATTTATTCAATATGTATTCTAGATCAAACCACAGATGGAAACAAACTTCATGAGAAAATGTACGGATTTCAGTCTAAGAATTGAAATCTTTAAAAAAAGGGACTAAAAAAAACAACCCGCAGTATTTCATCTCTACTGAGATCCCTATCCTTGTGCCTCAAGGGCGTATGGCCTCCACTGTACAAGGGCGTATGACCTCCACTGTACAAGGGCGTATGGCCTACACTGTACAAGGGCGTATGGCCTACACTGTACAAGGGCGTAAGGCCTCCACCGTACAAGGGCATATGGCCTCCACTGTACATGGGCGTATGGCCTACACTGTCTAAGGGCGTATGGCCTGCACTGTACAAGGGCGTAAGGCCTCCATCGTACAAGGGCATATGGCCTCCACTGTACAAGGGCGTATGGCCTACACTGTCTAAGGGCGTATGGCCTCCACTGTACAAGGGCGTATGGTTTGCAATGTACGAATACAGAAACTGCAGGATTCATTTTATTTACAAGACTTTTCTTAGCAATAATCTTATTTTGGCTATCCAGTATGGAGCATGTTGGAAATGATTTCGTTTGATGCAAAGATTTCGTCTCTACATTTCGACAATACGCTAATTTATTTAAGTCATGGATGTTAGAAAACCTTAAAATATATTCACGATAAATAGCCAGACATTCTATTTAGACCTTGCATTGATGACAAGATTAGTTTCTGCACTTTGAAATAAAAATTCACCAAGATGAAGTATGATTTATTCGTATTGTATGAGTGTTCTAAAGTACGTATGTGACCAGAAGTTATCGGCCCGACTTCGTTTTCTATAAATCACAGCGGAACAATAAAAGGAAAAAGCAATCATGAAGCTTTCGCTACAATAGTTGTTGTAAACAAAAGACATATTGAACTGCGATCGATCAAGAATACTTCATTTCGCACAATTCTGTTTGCATGCCGAAATGAGTAATTGAACGCAACATTTTGGACACTGCCTTTGGATTTCTGTAGAATTAATGCATCGCTCAGCACTGCTTTCAGCGATGAAGCGTGTGGTAAAATAGAATTAAGACTTTTAAATCCGTGGTAGAGGTAGTTTTATATGCCGTGCAAATCTACTTTACTACCATTAAAGAACGCGTTTTCTTGTAAATTTACCCTCTTTATATAAAATACTAAAATCCGCCTTTTAAGGTAAACCGGTTAAAAGTATGCCTTTGCTAAAACCGTTTATGTGCAGTCCTTTTGGAAATTTTCATTATACAAAGGATGTACGTAATTTGAACGTAACTCAAATTCATATTTCTGGTAAACTTACTTTTTTAAAGCCATAGTCAGACTAATAAAATCCTTTAAATCCTCCTGTGTACTCCTCGTCCTCCTCCTCCTCCTCTTTTTCATTATCATCTTTTTATTGGCAAGAGTTCTTATAACGTTCTGACTCTTTACTTGTTTTGTATTATGACAAGTATTGCTACGTTTTGTCTACTGTGATCTCTAAGTCACAAGCTGTTACGTGAATTATGTATATCACATTCTCGGATTGTATTCAGAAACAATAATCCACGCCATTATGGAACGGAGATCTTAAATTTGACTCCGCAGACAGATGGTACTTATTCGCCTACTTACCGGCTGCTATCAATATTCAGAAAGTCTTCCCTTTTTCCAGTATTGTATTATTATATGTGTTACATGACGGAAGACTGTCAGCAGTTCTGATTATATGTCTTCATATTTAGTTGGTTATATCCGCCTTTTGTGTGCCATCATTCGTAGTGGTTAATGTACGGATCTATTTATGGATTACGAGGTTCCATTGACAATAAGATAACGTGACATGCCAGGTAAAATCATTTTTGTATTTCGTTTATTTTTCTCTTCTTCAAAATAATAATGCATATCTCTGAACACCAGTCTAGTTCACCGCAGCCTAGGGGACACGATGTAGTATTATAAAGAATCAATGAAGAAAACTCGTTATTGGAGGAAATATCGGAAACCAGTCCACAGTACATCATATTAAAGCATGCCCAAAATAACAATTTCACATATCTCATTTCTTAGTTTAGAAAGTCCGTTGTATCAGATTCAGGGTGAACTCGAATCTAAACATTTGGAAGGAAACAGGTTGTCTTGTATAAATTGTATTTTGTCTTTTAACATTGTATAACATGACATTCGTTTCCAATGAGTTCCTCTTTTCTTGCTTTTGTTTCATTGTCCACAGTAGTATTGGTACTTCCTATTTAATGTTCTCATACATTAGGGGTATAAAATGGCCACTCATACATTAGGGGTATAAAATGGCCACTCATACATTAGGGGTATAAAATGGCCACTCATACATTAGGGATGTGAAATGTCCACTTATAGATTAGGGATGTGAAATGGCAACAACCGATGCTGTATTTTGATGAGAAATTTACAACCAACTTTTCTGACTTACTAAGAATTTCTACTTTAGCGGGTCTTGTTCCATAAGATGGAAGCTGCCAAATAATTATTTATTGCCTCTGCCGTCCCTCTTTAGCATCGCACAGGGCGAGACACTGAATACGAATTATCCATCCGACCTCCTCAGGCTTCTGTGGTTTTACGATATCAGCTGATTTTGAAAGTGTAGCGCTGTTAAAAAAAAAAACAAGAATATTTTATTACCTGTTTCTCGTAGCTATGTAAGAGCACATTACACATAACGCTTTCCTTCAGACGTAAAATATCGAGGTATGTACTGCTAGTGTAGATACAACCCTTTCCAACAGACATCAGGTATCGAGGTATGTACTGCTAGTGTAGATACAACCCTTTCCACCAGACATCAGGTATCGAGGTATCTACTGCTAGTGTAGATACAACGCTTTCCACCAGACATCAGGTATCGAGGTATGTACTGCTAAAATAGATACAACCCTTTCCAACAGACATCATGTATCGCGGTATGTAATGCTAAAGTAGATACAACCCTTTCCACCAGACATCAGGTATCGAGGTATGTACTGCTAGTGTAGATACAACCCTTTCCAACAGACATCAGGTATCGCGGCATGTACTGCTAGTGTAGATACAACCCTTTTAACAGACATCAGGTACCGCGGCATGTACTGCTAAAGTAGATACAACCCTTTCCAACAGACATCAGGTATGGCGGCATGTACTGCTAGTGTAGATACAACCCTTTCCAACAGACATCATGTATCGTGGCATGTACTGCTAAAGTAGATACAACCCTTTCCAACAGACATCATGTATCGCGGTATGTAATGCTAGTGTAGATACAACCCTTTTCGACAGACATCAGGTATCGTGGTATGTACTGCTAAAGGAGATACAACTCTTTCCAACAGACATCATGTATCGCGGTATGTAATGCTAGTGTCGCGGTTTGTAATGCTAGTGTAGATACAACCCTTTCCAACAGACATCAGGCATCGCTGTATGTCCTGCTAAAATAGATACAACCCTTTCCAACAGACATCATGTATCGCGGTATGTAATGCTAAAGTAGATACAACCCTTTCCAACAGACATCAGGTATCGCGGTATGTACTGCTAGTGTAAATACAACCCTTTCCAACAGACATCAGGTATCGCGGTATGTACTGCTAGTGTAAATACAACCCTTTCCAACAGACATCAGGTATTGCGGCATGTACTGCTAGTGTAGATACAACCCTTTCCAACAGACATCAGGTATCGCGGCATGTACTGCTAGTGTAAATACAACCCTTTCCAACAGACATCAGGTATTGCGGCATGTACTGCTAGTGTAGATACAACCCTTTTAACAGACATCAGGTATCGCGGCATGTACTGCTAAAGTAGATACAACCCTTTCCAACAGACATCAGGTATCGCGGCATGTACTGCTAGTGTAGATACAACTCTTTCCAACAGACATCATGTATCGTGGCATGTACTGCTAAAGAAGATACAACCCTTTCCAACAGACATCATGTATCGCGGTATGTAATGCTAGTGTAGATACAACCCTTTTCGACAGACATCAGGTATCGCGGTATGTACTGCTAAAGGAGATACAACTCTTTCCAACAGACATCATGTATCGCGGTATGTAATGCTAGTGTCGCGGTTTGTAATGCTAGTGTAGATACAACCCTTTCCAACAGACATCAGGCATCGCTGTATGTACTGCTAAAGTAGATACAACCCTTTCCAACAGACATCATGTATCGCGGTATGTAATGCTAAAGTAGATACAACCTTTTCCAACAGACATCAGGTATCGCGGTATGTAATGCTAAAGTAGATACAACCCTTTCGACAGACATCAGGTATCGCGGTATGTTCTGCTAAAATAGATACAACCCTTTCCAACAGACATCATGTATCGCGGTATGTAATGCTAAAGTAGATACAACCTTTTCCAACAGACATCATGTATCGCGGTATGTAATGCTAGTGTCCATACAACCCTTTCCAACAGACAACAGGTATCGTGGTATGTACTGCTAAAGGAGATACAACCCTTTCCAACAGACATCATGTATAGCAGTATGTAATGCTAGTGTAGATACAACCCTTTCCACCAGACATCAGGTATCGCGGCATGTAAAGCTAAAGTAGATACAACCCTTTCCACCAGACTCAGATATCGCGGTACGTACTGCTAAAGTAGATGCAACCCTTTCCAGCAGACATCAGGTATCGAGGTATGTACTGCTAGTGTAGATACAACCCTTTCCAACAGACATCATGTATCGCGGTATGTACTGCTAAAGGAGATACAACCCTTTCCAACAGACATCAGGTATCGCGGCATGTAATGCTAAAGTAGATGCAACCCTTTCCAACAGACATCAGGTATCGCGGTATGTACTGCTAGTGTAGATACAACCCTTTCCACCAGACATCAGGTATCGCGGCATGTAAAGCTAAAGTAGATACAACCCTTTCCACCAGACTCAGATATCGCGGTACGTACTGCTAAAGTAGATGCAACCCTTTCCAGCAGACATCAGGTATCGAGGTATGTACTGCTAGTGTAGATACAACCCTTTCCAACAGACATCATGTATCGCGGTATGTACTGCTAAAGGAGATACAACCCTTTCCAACAGACATCAGGTATCGCGGCATGTAATGCTAAAGTAGATGCAACCCTTTCCAACAGACATCAGGTATCGCGGTATGTACTGCTAGTGTAGATACAACCCTTTCCAACAGACATCAGGTATCGAGGTATGTACTGCTAAAGTAGATACAACCCTTTCCAACAGACATCAGATATCGCGGTATGTACTGCTAAAGTAGATACAACCCTTTCCAACAGACATCAGGTATCGCGGCATGTAATGCTAAAGTAGATACAACCCTTTCTATCAGACATCAGGTATCAATGTAATTATGGCTAAAGTAGATCGAGCCCTTTCCAACAGACATCATATATCAAGGTAATTATGGCTAAAGTAGATGGAGCCTTTTCCATCGGACATCAGGTATCAAGGTAATTATGGCTAAAGTAGATGGAGCCCTTTCCAGAAGACATCATATATCAAGGTAATTATGGCTAAAGTAGATGGAGCCCTTTCCATCAGACATCGGGTATCAAGGTAATTATGGCTAAAGTAGATGGAGCCCTTTCCAAAAGACATCATATATCAAGGTAATTATGGCTAAAGTAGATGGAGCCCTTTCCAACAGACATCAGATATCAAGGTAATTATGGCTAAAGTAGATGGAGCCCTTTCCAAAAGACATCATATATCAAGGTAATTATGGCTAAAGTAGATGGAGCCCTTTCCAACAGAAATCAGATATCAAGGTAATTTTGGCTAAATTTAGGAGACATGCGCCTTTCTACCAGTGGTCAGATATTGCTTATCCCATATAGCCGTGCACAGATACTAAACCAAAATTGTCCGTTTGCGCTTTTGAGTTATGCATATGAAGTACAATCGCGTAGTATTGCCATCTTGACTATCATGTGTCATGTAGTTAGTATTGGTACTCTCTCGACTAATACGTCTGACAAGCAATTAGTATCGGTACTCTCTTGGCTAATACGTCTGACAAGCAGTTGGTATCGACACTCTCTTGACATATAGGTCTGTTACACAGTTAGTATTGGTGCTCTCTTGACTAATACGTCTGACATGCAGTTGGTATTGGTACTATTGACGAATACGGCTGACAAGCAGTTGATATTTGTACTCTCTTGACTAATACGTCTGAAATGCAATTATTATCGGTACTCTCTTGGCTAATACGTCTGACAAGCAGTTGGTATTGGTTTTGGTACTCTCTTGACTAATATGTCTGTTATGCGGTTAATATTGGTACTATTAACTAATACTTTGACAAGCAGTTGGTATTGGTACTCTTTGGACTAATACGTCTGGCATGCAGCTGGTATTTGTACTCTTTTGACTAATACGTCTGGCATGCAGTTAGTATTGGTACTCTTTTGACTAATACGTCTGACATGCAGTTAGTATTGGTACTATTAACTAATACTTTGACAAGCAGGTGGTACTGGTACTCTTTTGACTAATACCTCTGACAAGCAGTTGGTATTGGTACTCTTTTGGCTAATATGTCTGGCATGCAGTTGGTGTTGGTACTCTTTTGACTAATACGTCTGGCATGCAGTTAGTATTGGTACTATTAACTAATACTTTGACAAGCATTTGGTATTGGTACTCTTTTGACTTATACGTCTGGCATGCAGTTGGTATTGGTACTCTTTTGACTAATACGTCTGGCATGCAATTAGCATTGGTACTATTAACTAATACGTCTGGCATGTAGTTAATATTATCACCGTCTGTGTTGTTGCTTTACCTCTGCACATTATTATATCGGACATTACTCCAAAGTGCTCGAAAAGGTCAACCTATCAGGAAATAATATATACGAATATGATCGGAACCTGATCCAGAAGAAGCCCTGAAGTTACTGAAACATAATAAAAATATAGCGAATATTGTTAATGAAAATCCTATATATTTTACCTATAATGGATAGCATTACTCCTTTATTTATATTGTAGATGTGAGAGTGATTTATAATTTTAACCTAGCTTTAACAATTTTAGCCTCGAGTGTTTATAATTGTCATTTTATTGTACATAACGTATATTCATTACCGATGAAGAAGGCATTTAAATGACAATTCCGAATGCTTTCACTTTAATTGCGAGTTATTTCTGAGGTTCCCAAAGAGTTAAATAATCACACGGAAAGAAAGTGACGATGTATTCTCCTTGCGTCAGACATAATCAGACCATTTCCGGAAGCGCTTAATTTAAATGTGCCGTGTGCATGATTTGATGGAGAAAAAAAAGGCCATTGCATGGACGAAATCGTTTGCATAATAACAAATACTTCAGTAATCTTATCATATGCTCGCAATGTCGTATAAGAACTTAAATCAATTAATAAAGACCCCCTTCCCTAAGCATTTTACATTGCCTTGAGGTACTAGATACTTTAAGAAACGAAAGCGTGGTGCCTTTGAGCTTGCAGAACAGACAGCTGGCTCACTGATTGGTGATCGGTAAGCCTGCAAAAGACAGCTGGCGCACAGATTAGTTATCTGTAGGTCTGCGGAAAAGACAACTCACGCACAACCTGTACAGCTCCTTTAACCAAACAATTTGCTTGTGCTTTCTCTTCTTGACTTAGAAGGCTCGCTGAGTAAAATTAAGTGTTCTTTTCGTAATATTTTAGCTATCCCACTGTTTATTCACGTTTCCTACTTTAAAGACCAAACTTCAAGACTGGCAGGCCGCTAGAACAGTGTGGGTACCATAATCTACACTGGAATTATCATTCTTCGAGAAGGTGTAACTTGCTTATCAAACATGATGTAAACAAGACAACACCTATCGGTCTTTGTCGCGGAGTGATGAATAGTAGGTTAATTAGACTCTACCCGAATTGTACGACCAAATTAAAACGGACCGGTTGTCCGTAAGGTCATAATCTTCACCTATGAATAACTGTCAGGTACTCTCCGGTGTGCAACAGCCAGTCAAATCGCGATTAAGACACGTTTCCTCTAGGTCTTCTGAATTGTAATGAGTACGCCTTCCTGTTTATAGTTGGGCCTTGACCTGTGTATATAAGTATTTTACATATTGGTAAGTAAACACATTTGATCTTTTGACATTGATATTCTGCCACCTTGTTAGATGTGGAAACATTACCGTGGCGACTCGATATGAATACATCACCACGTCAGATTATACGTCAGTTGGATGCATGAAGTCTTAAGAAGTGATACCAGATTACGTTCATAATTATTTTAACTCGCAGCAGCAATATTGCAAAACTGATTATTCAAGTCAGTTGAAAGATTCTGACACTTTGCAGATAATTCCAATAATATCAGTGTAATTTGAAATCCAGAGCTGGTTACGGGTGCGAGTTACTAATTATGGGTGTGAAGTATGAAAATACGGGTACGAGATATGGATATACGGGTGTTAGGTATGGAGATGGGGGAAAATTATGGAAGAAATGGTCACGAAGTTTTCAGAAACACACAGAGTACAAAAGACATTGATGAAGACACGAAGTCCTGATAGTTGCATGATGCATCGCGCGCGCGCGCACACACACACACACACATATATGAAGACAATGATTTCCTTATCCCTAAGTGTTTTTACTTTACTTGTTCTTGTCTTTGCTTATGACAAGGAGAGCTAAAGGACGATGGTAAGAGTGGTACGGTTGGTATTATACTTTGCTAAAGGACGATGGTAAGAGTGGTACAGTTGGTATTATACTTTGCTAAAGGACGATGGTAAGAGTGGTACGGTTGGTATTATACTTTGCTAAAGGACGATGGTAAGAGTGGTACGGTTGGTATTATACTTATACATTGCTGTGTTGACAACAGACTGACTGATACTCTTCTTATATAGTAATGTCTTAAAAATAAACTGATAATCTAGCGATAGTGTTGTGTTGACGGTCTTTACTCAAATTATACATCGGTGTATCGACATAAATAAGTTACTCTAGCTTTACAGTATTCTATCGATAGTAAATGGATTCTTTAGCTTTTCTGTGTTCTATCTTTAGTAGATCGATAATCTTTACAGTTTTCTATCGATAGTAGATCGACAGTTTAACTATAAAGTGTTGTATCGACATACGATCGTTACTCTATATCGAGAGTAGATCGATACTCTATCTTTACAGTGTTATATCGATAGTAGATCGACAGTTTAACTATACAGTCTTGTATCGATATACGGTAGCTACTTAAGCTGTACAATGCTTTATCGACATTCGATCGTGGCGTTTTTTCATGCCACATCCGCTGTAATGGAGAAAATTCGATCTCTTAATAATCTTCTTTTTTTAATGTTGTGTCAGGGACTTGACAATGTCCAAATCATGTACGTATGTGTTTTCTTCAGGTTTTTAATAGGCCTATGGCAAATTTATTTCCTTAACCTAGAAACAAAACAGTTGTCTTCCTTCCTGCACTTGTTATTCAGTTTTTACTGATCATTAGGGAATGTCTGTCGGTGGAATGTTGAGATTTTTCAACAGAGTTTTGTCATATGCATGTTCCTTAAAACACTAAACACAGCATTGGTATTATTCCATCACAAGCAAGAAACGCTTGACACATGCTATGAATACAAAGTATCTTAGCAACGTGTTTTAAATTACCCCCCACAAGGTAAGTAAGTAAGTAACTATATATATATATATATATATATATATATATATATATATATATATATATATATATATATATACACATACACACACACACATATACACACACACACACACACACACACGTATATATATATATATATATATATATATATATATATATATATATATATATATATATATATATATATATATATATATATGTGTGTGTGTGTGTGTGTGTGTGTGTGTGTGTGTGTGTGTGTGTGTGCGTGTGGTTCATCTCTTGAAAGTGGCGTCAGTTGGAAAACATAAGGATATATAATCAAGTGAACAGCCATTATCACAATTACAGTGTAAGGTTTTCTTCATCCTTTTAAAACTTCATGGCATGTAAGGTACAATTAGCTAAATGTAAAATGCCCGGATGAATCCTGTTTCCAAGCTCAAGTAAGTGATATTTGATTCTGGCGAGTATCGACATGTTGCTTTGAAGATGCAATGGGAAGACTCAGCTTGAATTATATCAGCATCTGTTTTGAACTGAGAGTAGAATCTTGGCGATGCCGTTCAGCTCAGCGGTGGTCGTGATATTTCATAACATGTCATTGATATGTCAGTTTACATATACCGTCTATGCACAGACACACAGACACACACACACACACACACACCATACATGCATGCATACATATATATACACATGCATACGCACGCACGCACGCGCACGCACACATATATACATGCGTGTGTGCGTACGTACGTACATTCATGCACACACACACACACACATACATACATACATACATACATACATACATACATACATACATACATACATAGGGTGGCTAGATATAGATAAATATCATCATTGCTGTACGTATCTCACATGCGTTCAGCTTGTTAGGAATACAGAATAACAAAGTATCTGCAATAATGAGGGATGAGATCTATATGTCACATGGACATCAGTTCTATAATAAGGGCTTTAGGCATGTAGCAGTCTGACTTATGGCTTGATGCTCGTCCATTCCAAGACCTTGGCTAATGAGTCTATTTTGTCAAACAGTGTTTTCTGTAATGCATAGTGTCGCTGTTGTTTTTTCTAGGGTTTAATGCCATTTTTCAGCACAAGATAGGCTATACATGGCGGCCAGTATAACTGGTAGAGGAAGAACTCTGGAAAACCCAGGCTAGAACCAACGACCCACGAGAAGCTACTGACAGGATGCATAGTGTCAAACACTGTTCTATGTAATTCACTGCTGTCTAAGATTGTTGTCTGTAATACACTTTCGTCTAACACTGTTGTCTGTAATGCACTGTTGTCAAACACTATTGCCTGTAATACACTGTGGTCTGTAATACAGTGTTATACAATTGGATCAGTACTTATTCCTTTTTTTACGTTCGTCTTTTTTAATTCAAACATATATATAATGTATGTTTTGTAGATATTTTACCATAAGGAAATTTGCTGATACTATGTACCAATGAGTTGAACAACAGAAACAAGAAATTCTATACGATTGATTACATTGATATTTTATCTTGACTGTTTTTTGTTGATTTACACTTTGTTACCGTGTTACAATATGCTACGTACGATATACAGTCCATATAAGCAGTGAACTAAAAATGGTGAAATTTGCTCGAGCTTTGCATGACAGCTTTAAAATATTATGTTTGTTCCGATTACATGATCTTAAACTAAGTAAAAGAAAGAAGTAAAACCAACAAGTGTTGTAAAACTTGACAAATAATTTAATTCTCTTAAGTTATAAAATACAAATTTAAGAGGAGCTTACAGTATTGCGAATCAAATCCAAAATAATCGATAAAATGCTTATAGGACGAAGAATGGAATGTTCCGAATAATTTTCAGGTCCTGAATGTGCTGATATACCGATATTATTGACTATTGAAGTGCCTACTGTCTTGATATATCAAAATGATATTGTTCAAAACTCCTCTGAATGAATTAACAATAATCTCAAAATGTTGCTTTAGTCCGGTCACATGAGCACTTTGTAATTCCAGTGAATAATTCTTAAATATCCATAAACATTACACCCTTAAATATAAAGACACCACACCCTTAAATATATACATCACACCCTTAAATATAAATAGACATCACACCCTTAAATATATATAGACATTACACACTTAAATATGCATAGACATTAAACAATTGAATATAAATAGACATCACACCCTTAAATATAGACACCACACCATTAAATATAGACATCACACCCTTAAATATAAATGGACATCACAGTCTTAAATATGCATAGACATCACACGCTTAAATATGCATAGACATTACCTACTTGGATATAGACATTACATCCTTAAATATTGACATTACACCTTTAAATATAAACAGACATTAAGTCTTTAAATTTAAATAGACATTACACGCTTAAATACAGATAGACAATACACACTTAAATATAGATAGACATTACACACTTAAATTTTGATAGACATTGCACACTTAAAATATAAATAGACATTACACACATAAATACAGATAGACATTGCACACTTAAAATATAAATAGACATTACACACTTAAATACAGATAGACATTACACACTTAAATATTGATGGACATTACACACTGAAAAATAGATATAAAGTACACCCATAAATATAGATAGACAGTACACACATAAATATAGATAGATATTACTCACTTAAATATAAATATACATTGCACACTTAAATATAGATAGACATTATACACTTAAATATAGACAGACATCACATACTTAAATATATATATAAATTACACCCATAAATATAAATAGACGTTACATTCGTAACAATACACAAACTTTACACACTTAAATATAAACATTTCACTCTTAAGTATACATAAGTATTACACTCTTAACTTGAGACATTACACCCATAAGTATTCATAGACATTAAACCGTTAAATACTCATAAACATTACTTGCTGAGTTGTCTTAGTTTATGCTGTAATGGAGAAAAAGGTGTTGGACTTTAGTGGGAACATTTATACCTGGTTCAAACTAAGATTTGTCGGAAAAATAACTGTATGTGAAGAATCTGAAATTATTAGCTATATATACATGAATCAAACGGCAAAAAACATGTGGCCACCCAGGAAGTTAAGTGTGATGACATTCTATTTAAATCGAGCTGGAGATATGGATAGGTTAAAAGTAATCCAACATACTTAATTAACATGTTCGAAAGTCTACATATGTGCGGTTTTTCAAACAATGGATATAGTTTTCTGTATTGTTATATTTGAAAATGTTTCCTTCCAATTCTGGCTGGAAACAAGCCATGACATTTCAATTTCTTTTTCTGTTTAATTCCTCTTAAAATTTGTATTACTTGACTCATATATGTAAAAATAACTTTTTTCAATACCCTATATTTTTTTTTATTATCATTCCTATAATTTTGTAATCAAAATGCAATGGACAGTCTGTATAGAGATATCGCTGCATTAGCTGATCCAAAACCCTTATTGACTTAACAATCGATCATGAATGCTTTATTCGTCACCATTCTCTTTGCGTGCCAGATTACGTAATTAAAGTATATTTTATCATCTCTCGTTATATATTTATAATTAGGAAACTTGTTTGAGAATAAAATTCATTCTTTTCATTCCGTTTAGAAACACATGTTATTCCTTTCTTCATAGAAATATATTGCCACTTAATGACCCCGTATGTTCTAACCTTGGTATGGATATTTTTATCTTGTGTTATATATGCATATATCTGTCATGTTACGATGTTTTGTTAAGTTTGAATGTCGTGGTCCACATAATATTATCTCGCAAATGACCACGTACCAACCAAGAGATGAAGTGAAGGATCAATGTTCTTATAATCTGAGAACGACGGCCTAATATTTAGTTAAATTAACCAGTAGCACCATCAACCACTTCAATATCTTACAATTTGTTTCGAGGAAACATATGGATAATATTATGGAATACATATCAAGAGTGCAGTCGTGGTTAGCAAAAGCCATTGTAAAATGTGTAGTGTTTAGTAACTGCCAGTTTGCAGAATTTAATCGTGGTTAGCAAATGCCAGTGTACAGAGTATAGTCGTGGTTAGCAAAAACCAGCGTACAGAGTACAGTCGTGGTTAGCAAATGCCAGTGTGCAGAGTGTAGTCGTAGTTAGCAAATGCCATTGTAAAATGTGTAGTGTTTAGTAACTGCCAGTTTAAAGAGTTTAGTCGTGGTTAGCAAATGCCAGTGTACAGAGTACACTCGTGGTTAGCAACTGCCAGTGTACAGAGTGTAGTCGTGATTAGTAACTGCTATGTTAAAGAGTGTAGTGGTTAGCAATTGCCAGTTTGCAGAGTTTAGTCGTAGTTAGCAAATGTCAGTGCAAAGAGTGCTGTCGTAAATAGTAAATGCCATTGTAAAATGTATAGTGTTTAGCAACTGCCAGTTTGCAGAGTTTAGTCGTGGTTAGCAAATGCAACTGTACAGAGTGTAGTCGTGGTTATCAAATGCAATTGTACAGAGTGTAGTCGTGGTTAGCAAATACAGTTGTACAGAGTGCAGTCGTGGTGAGCAAATGCCAATGTACCGAGCGCAGTCGTGGTTAGCGAATGCATTTGTACAGACTGTAGTCGTGATTATCAATCGCCAGTGTAGAGATTGTAGTTGTGGTTAGCAAATAACAATGTACAGACTGTAGTAGTGATTAGCAATTGCCAGTATACAGAGTGTAGTTGTCGTTAGGAAATGCCAGTGCAATGAGTGCAGTCGTGGTTAGTAAATACCACACTAGGTGGTTTGATATCATGCAAGGTGTTAGAAGGGAATGGGGTCCTCGTGTTCTCTTATTTGTATTTGATAGTTATCGACGAGTTGCTGCGTGACTTAATAAAGAGCAGCCTCGAGTATAAAATTCAAAAAGTTTAGGTCTGCTGCCCTTCAAGGGCACCTTACATGCATGTACAATTCTCCACATAACTCGGCTAAAATGTTAAGAGATTATTTTCGAATATTCTGAAACATTGTACTACAAAATAAATGCTATAAAATCATATATTGTTCTTTATGGCAAGAGAAGTCATTCTAATTATAAGTTGTCACTCATGAAACTGACTCCGCTACTCACCTTGGAGTATTATACTGTAGGTTCGGTTCTGCCGCAAATGATGGGATATGTCTGTTAATCCTAAACTCAATACAATCCGCCAGTTCGTATACAAATCATGCTCCGATCCTTACTCTAAGGCTTTGAACATCGGAATTATCCTCAAATAGGCTTTCTTGAGTTCAGCAGGTTACAATACCGCATTGCAAGATAAATTCAGGGATCCTCCGAACAAATGCGCCCAGATATGTGCTATTCAGTGCTGGGGCTAATAAGTATCACAACCGCCTTTGGCCCGCCTAAACTCTTCTTCCTAGGTAAACGTATTATCCATGCTGCCCATTGACACCGTAAGCACTTATTTATCATACGTCGTCACGCGCTTTATAAAATAGTCCGAGTTTCCTCTGACCTTTGCCACCCCATTTTTTATATTTGGATATTTATATTGGGGTGTAGGGTCAGAGTCCTTTCCCTATCGAAATGTTGGAATTCGCCGACACCATTTAGTGTCGGCATGGGGTAGCCGCTTACTAGCCGGCCCAGCAAACTTGAAAGACCTTTCATCGAGATATACCTGCATGAAATCGATATGAATATGATTTATTTTCTCAGAAATTGTGATCATTGCATTCGTTCTGTCTTTAATCGGCTGACAGACGAGACGAACGTACACCGTTGCTGAAATTTGACCTGGATCTGGTTATTTGCATTCCTAATCACGTGACTACATAACTCCCGTAACCTACATGACAATGACATTAGAGTTTATACAGTCACGTGATATCATCAATAAACAGTTTCTAGTGTTGCTGTAGGAAAACAAAACGAACACATAAATGAAAGTTACGTAACATTTTATAGAAAAAATGGGAAAATATAAACTTATCAATATATTTATTGTGAAAACAACGACCGAAAATCTGTAAATGGTGCAGGAATTTGAAGAAAACCAGATTCACTACGCAGAGAGCACATGTTAGTGTGGTAGTCATGTGACACCAACAAAACCATCGCTGACACGTGCTCGGTACTTATTTAAAAAGATTTTCTCCACCCTGCTGCGATACCGACAGGTTTCTGGTCGTTGTTCTCAGAATAAACATGTTGATAATTAAGTGTGTATTATATTTTTTTACAAATATTAACTGACTTTTATATAATATATCCTAATTCTATGTAAAACAACTTTGAATTTTTTTATTTTAATATCATGTGACTATATGGCCTCTGTTGTCATTGACATGTTGGTTGCGAAATTTGTATCGTCATGTGACTGAGGATGCAAATGGAAAGATCCCGGTCAAATTTCAGCAAAGACGTACTTTCGTCTCGTCTGTCAGCGGAAACAGACGACGAACGCTATGCTCACGATTTTTGAGAAAATAGATAATAATCATATCGATTTAATGCAGGTATATCTCTATCTACGGTCGTTCAAGTGTGCTGTGCCGGCCAGTAAGCGGCTACCCCATCCTGATACCAAACTGTGTCGGCGAATTCCAACTTTTCGATCGGGAACGGACTCTGACCATACACCATAACATAAATATCCAAATATAAAAAATGGGGTGACAAGGGTCAGAGGAAACTCGGACTGTTTATGATATAACGCAGTCTGTACAAACTAGCTTCAATCTAGAGATTTTGAATTACTTCAAAGGTGTGAGGTTATGAATTTCCTCTCTCTATGACATGTTTGGACATGACTCTCACTGGTATGACATGTTTGGACATGACTCTCACTGGTATGACATGTTTGGACATGACTCTCACTGGTATGACATGTTTGGACATGAGTTACACATTTAACTCAACCCAAGTAGCGATGAGTCAGTTAAGAAAACATTTACAAACTGACCTCGAACTACACTGGATAAAGCACATCTTCATTTTTAGTTGGGTTCATTCCATTTTCTCGTCCTTATGGCACAATTACATTTCATTGCCTGGCGACTAAAGTCTTTGTCAAAAGGTGAAATTTACCTGATCATTAGGTACCAAATATTTGTATCTAAAAGACATAAAGTTGCATCTTCATTAATGGATCGATCTATGATGATACACGACTTTGAGATGTGCGCTCACCTGTTATGTAATTTCCCATGTGCTTTTGTTTATTTATATCCAATTTCTTCCTTCCTTATCAGTATTAAATTAGTAGGTAAAATTGACATTCTAGAATGTTTACCGTCATCATTCACATAAATAGTTACATTTATTTAAGTTCCTATTCTTTTTATATATTTAAATTGACATGTCCTTGTTGAGGAAAGTAAGATTTGACAGACTGAGTGAAAGGATTATTACAAGGTCGCATCTGCGCAATGCGATTGGAAGTCTACGTTTGTTGGACATGGAGTCGCATTTTATGCGTTCATCTGACATGGACAAAGCGTTAGATACTCAGTACGATAGAAAATACGTTAATTCGAGTTTTAAAGTCCTTGTGATACCCAGGAAATACGAAAGAGTGCAACGGAATGCGACAATGATGCATCTACCTTATTACGTCGGATATAATCCTTTAATTTCCTATATATCGATATTTCGCTGTTCTTGTGCCGTCTCTTTGATTTGAAGGAGACAACGAAAACACTGCACAATTTCCATTATCACATAATTGATTGAAATAGCCTATATTATGATTCTGTACGTGATAACCAGATTTTGAGGTCCAGAAAATGGATAATGAAACCCAGTCTGAAGCTCATACAATGGATACAAACTCATTCTGAGTTCCAGAAAATGGATGTAGAAAACCAGTCAGAAGCCCATACAATGGATAGAAACTCATTCTGAGGTCCAGAAAATGGATATAGAAACCCAGTCTGAAGCTCATACAATGGATACAAACTCATTCTGAGGTCCAGAAAATGGATACAGAAACCCAGTCAGAAGCCCATACACTGGATAGAAACTCATTCTGAGGTCCAGAAAATGGATACAGAAGCCAAGTGTAATTCTTTTGAAACCTAAAGAGAACCAAACAAAATGTCTTCAAACATGGTTTTTTTTTAAACATGATTTTTTTCCTTATTATTAGACTTGTAACAGTGAATAAATTGTCCTGTATGCTGGAAGTTCGTTATCCGGTCTTCACTGCACTCTTACTCCCCTACATCAGTAGCCTATCTTTTGGTTACTGGGTCATGATTCTGCCTTTCTACATGTAAGGCTTTCAGAAACTTTAAGACCCGATTGAAAACAAGATACTACCCACCTGAACCAAATGATTTTTAATAAACATTTACAGAGAAAAATATATGATTTATGACCAATTTCGTCGTTTAAAAGATGTCATTTCATCATTTAAAATGTCACTATTTATTTCCGTGTTGTCCTTTTATTCTGTCTGGTTCTGTTGGATTATTAGATTGATTGTTCAACAGTTATCAGAAATTGATATATTACACCTAGTAACCAGTCAGCTCACTGGTATAGTAATGGTGGCTTATGGTATGTTTGATAGTCGTCTGCCAAGTGATTAAATCTGTAATAAATTAGAAATATTCATTAACCAGTGTATTGCAATCTCAAAAAATGCAAATTTGTACTACTTATTTTCACTTGATTTTTAATTTCCAACACGCAATTATTATTTTAAAAAAGGAAATTTCATGCTAAATAAATTCCGGTACTGGTTTCACTATTTCATCCTTCTGGGTTTCTCTGTGCCAGCTTTTTCAGCACGTTGAACGAAAACAGACTGCGCATTGTCGTAATTAAAGATACATCGACAAAGCTCAGGCAACACACCGCTATTTTCTATTTTTCCTGTCAGCCTACTGATTGTTTCTTCATTATAAATGCATTATGTAAACATGTATTTTACACACTGTTTGTAAGGAAATCCAGCGGCTTTGGAGACCTCAGCCTTCTCAAGGCAAAGCCATCTTGGAAAATTGGATTGCCTTTAGGACGGTGATATATCACAACTGTATAATCCCATGTCTCATTTGTATGCATTAAAACTTCAGTGTTGTTGTTGGAAAGCTGTCAATATCGTGCTGCTTATGGGCTTACTCTGTTGGACAAACATTCAAAATAATTAATAACAGTGGTAATAATGATCGGACTCCTCTCACTTAGCATGGGAAACTCTACGTAATATATACAACCAGGGTCATTGTTGTTGTTGTAGGGTTTAACGCCATTTTTCAGCACACGATAGGCTATACATGGCGGCCAGTATTAATGGTGGAGGAAGAACCCGAGAAATCCCCGGAAAGAACCACCGACCCTCGAGAAGCTACTGGCAAGCTTTCTCACATACCCACATTAGCCGAATCCGAGACTCGAACCCACGCAGACAGAGGTGAGATGGCAGTGATCCGTAACGGAGAGCGCTTTAGACCACTCGCCCACTCGGGGCCCCCAACCAGGGTCATGGAAGAAAACAAATTCTGAAACCACTTCACACTTGCTTTAAAACTGTATTTGTTAAGAAATCCCTACTGCATTTGAAACTATGCTTGGGATAGTGTGGACAATTTATTTTAAAAAAATTGTTGTATGATTGTCTTCGAATAATATCTAGTTTATTGGTGGAATCCGTTGTAAGAAAATATACAGGAATTTTTTAAACTCTTAAATGTATCTCTTAAGAGAGGTGAAAGTTTTTTTCTATAGGTGGAGCCTTGCTGCAAAAATGCTTACAAGTTCGATTTCGTTTGTACCAAAGTTTGTCTAACCTGTTGCTTTTGGAGTTTGTAACCATAAGACAGAATATAAAATCAATCTTTGTCATTCTCAACAAAATTTATGTTTTTTCTCAGACATTTGCTTGATCAGAGAGACCAAGAATATTTTTCACAGATATAAACTTTTTTATATCACAATCCATCGGTTCACCAACTAGTTCAAATTTCGTTTCCATTGATTCTCAGTAATAGTCATCCCATTGCTTGTGACGAATAAGAATATTCTTGCATTCCCACTGTTGTTCAGAAGGTACAGCTGTTAATACTGTACACCTTCATAATACAGCCACAGTATACAACCGTACCAGAGAGGCTGTACAGTCGTGATTATACATTTGTACAGTATAACCTTAATGTGCATCATGCATCCGAACTGTACTACATATGTTCGATGTATTCGTAATATGCAGCCGTGTAATACAACTGTACCAGACAACCGTACAATACTGTCGTACGATAGAATCATACAATGCAGTCGTACTATGCAACTGTACAATTTAGTTACTTTGTGGATAAAGGAAATACTGTCTTAGAACTGTTCTTGTTTATTTGTGAGCATATACAGAATTGTGAGACAAAAACACAACATCAGTACTGGTGCTTTTCAATGGTTTTTGTTCTCGAACGATTTAAGGATGTTCACGTTACATTTGATATTATCCTGAAAAGAAAACAAATGTATTAAGTGTATTCAAAGATATTTTTTGAGGTAAATATAACGAATCACGACACTCATTGGAAGGTGTATCTCGTTTGTTTTTCGGCATTCTACTGATGTCACCTTCGAATGGCGTCACAACTTTGCTTTAAGAAAAACGCTACGATTTTGGGGTTGAGCTTCATTCACATTTCATGCACAGTGCACGGATAATGCGAAGATGAATTACAAGTGCGTCTCTTGAGCAAAGAAATTATTATTATTTTTTAAATTTAATTACCTGGAAAACTATGATTACCAAACGTCACAAAACGAATTTGCACGGGGAGATCGTTGCGGAAGATTCATAAAATTACTTTCAGATATCGATTATATTTCGTGGAAGACAGTGAGTTTAAAATAAATTCTAACTCATTCAAGGAACATCCTTGAGGATCATAGTCTGCAATTGTCCATTCGGAATTATCATATAGCTCCGATTGCGAAGGCTTTTCTTCAGTACCATTAGTGAATATATAATGTAATATACTTAGATGTGCTATTTGTATTTACGTTTCTGTTCAGAGCTTTGCAAAATTTGAATGATTATTTCATTGTAGAGAGTAGTCGGTGTGGAGATATTGTTATAGTCGATGGGTCTTATCAAGGTGAATAGAGTACATGCATCAGCGTTGATTGTTAATCCACGTTTTCTACTATTTTCGAGGACATCAGGACAACAGTCGTTGTCAACTGAAACGTTCTTAAACGTGAAAACACTGGTAAAATTTTTCTCTAATTACCTAGTGACCTCACATCACGAAATTCTAATTTCTCACTTGCATTGTTATCGTGTTTTACATTTGAATGATTCACGAGAAAGCCTTTTCGGGCCGAATATAAACTTAACGCCATGCAATACAAAAAACATCCAAACAACCTAATACAAAGAATTATTCCTGTCTCAATCAGCGATTTCAAGAGGCGAGTGGCTCTCAACTGAAAGGCTTCTAAATGTGCTAGCACTACAACAATATTTCATTACTCAGTTAATGAGTAACCCTCAGGAACCGTTAATTTCACTCGTGCATGGTTTTACTCTTGTTTCACATCTGTATAACTTATTAAACCTTTTTGAGCCGAATATTAGTATTTCAAACCATGCAATAAAAAGCACGACCCAAACACCTAATATAAAGAATTATTCTTAGCTCAACTGACTGAACTCGTATACCTACAAATATACAGAGAATTCCTTATGCAAATAAATTAGGGAGGGTTTATTTGACGAAACTAGTACATGCTGTCATAAAGTATTGTGAATTACGTACACGAATACATCTGCCCCTAGAAACAGGCTAATGACTTGGTTCGAAAGTAATTTCCTAACATCAACTTCTTTAATTAAAAAAGCCCAACTAAATATCTAGCAAAAGCTATGCACAGAGCCATACATACCAATAGTGCATGCCCTAGGTTTACTACAATATTTCTGAAACCGATTAGCTATCTGATTTATATAAGCAGACTTCTTAATGTACAGAATTCACTAGACTGTACTCTGACACGGAATACGTAAAATGGACCCTCACTAATTTCTTAAAGCAAGGATTTCTCTGGATGTTCTAATGTACAAGTGTTTATTAATCTGAGATAGTGGTAATTCTTCGTACTAGGTTTCGCAACGTATTTCGGGCTGATTGGCGTAATGTAGCAATCCCCGATAAGGAAAGGCTTACTGTTGAATCGTACACATATGAAGCAAGAAAAGCCATGCAAGCATGAAGTTCTACCTTCGTGATGTGTGATCATTAGATAATTATAGAATATTATTATAGTATTTGCACGCGTAAGAATCCTTCAGTTGATAACGATTGTTTAATGTCCTTGGAAATGTATGAATATACCAGATCCACGCAGGATTTTTTTATTTACTTGGTAGTGAAACCCTTTTACGTGCTAGATTACTCAAGACATTCTATGACCGAATATAGAACAATGTACAATTGCATGCTTGCCGTGCACCAACTGTACTACATGAAGAACGGTCTATTTTACTGGTTTATCGCATATACATATTGTGCACCAACTGTACTACATCAAGCATGGTCTATTGCACAGGTTTAGCACATATACAGACTGTGTATCAACTGTACGACATCAAGAACGGTCTATTGCACTGGTTTATCGCATATACGGACAGTGCACAAACTGTCCTAAACCAAGAATGGTCTATTGCACGGGCTTATCGCAAATACATACTGTGTACCATCTGTACTACATCAAGAACTGTCTGTTTCACGGGTTTATCGCAAATACATATTGTGCACCAACTGTACTACATCAAGCATGGTCTATTGCACAGGTTTAGCACATATACAGACTGTGTATCAACTGTACAACATCAAGAACGGACTATTGCACTGGTTTATCGCATATACAGACAGTGCACAAACTGTCCTACACCAAGAACGGTCTATTGTACGGGCTTATCGCAAATGCATACTGTGCACCATCTGTACTACATCAAGAACTGTCTGTTTCACGGGTTTATCGCAAATACATATTGTGCACCAACTGTACTACATCAAGCATGGTCTATTGCACAGGTTTAGCACATATACAGACTGTGTATCAACTGTACAACATCAAGAACGGACTATTGTACTGGTTTATCGCATATACAGACAGTGCACAAACTGTCCTACACCAAGAACGGTCTATTGTACGGGCTTATCGCAAATACATACTGTGCACCATCTGTACTACAGCAAGAGAAGTATATTGCACGGATGTATCGCATATACATAATCTGCACCATCTGTACTACATCAAGAACGGTCTTCTGCACAACCCGTAGTGTACGGTATGCATATACAATAAACCCTATCTTAGATGCATACCGTACACTACCTTAACTACATCAAGAACAGTCTCTTGTACGGGTTTTTCGCATGTAAATACACGTCACAGAAAGTACTCTACAAACCTAGAATGCAAGTAGATGGCTATAGGTCTTTGCACATTGAATTACAAATAAACGTTTCAGGTGTGAAGGAATGCAAGCCCCAAAATGTAAAATCGCTAATTTTCCGATGAAGATAGGACACTTTGTCGCTGAACGTCATATCAAGTACGATGTGTGTTATTTATGTCATTCTTTTTTCGTTCTTGTCTCCTTTCATGTCATAATTATGAAATAGCTTTAAGTTGGGTTGCATAAAACCTCCATTTTCGTCATAACCAGATTCTGCATTTGCATACTGGGTGCTGCAGAGAAACACAAACAAAATCTGTTTTCAAACAAGCTGTCGTCAAAAAACCTGAAATCCCTCTTGCTAAATGCTCATTTTGGGTGAATTATCGGAAACACTTTAATTCCGTCCGATGTATAATCATCGCATATTTGTCTTTTTATTGAATAATTGGGACAAAAGATAACGTAATGGTTTGTCATATGTCTCCATGGATTCATCGACTAATGGAGCGTTTTTGAAAAAGTTTGCCCTACTATCTCAATCATTTTGATTTTCTGTTTGTGTTACATTGTGTCATAAAAATAGGACAATATTTAGCTTTCAGTCATCTTTTAAATTACATTGTAATATTGCTAAATAACATACTCTGGAATATCCCATCATCACTATAAAATATGGAAAAATGCGTTTGATATAGACAAAATAGTATTATAACACCACCAATGCATAACGCAGGTAATAAATAATTAATAATGTGAAAATAAAAAAGGAAACAAAATAGAAATTGCCACAGAAAGAAATGTCTGAAATTTGTTCAATGTAGCTCGGATTGCTTTTCCTTCCTGGTCATTAGATATAACTTTCTTTGTTATAAAGACACAAGGTGAAAAAGATAACACGAGTATTACCAATAAAATTGCATGAATGCGATATGTAATAGCCCTCTATTTCGTCTACTGATGAAGAACGGAAGAACCAAATAGTTCATATGTCTGCGTTTATATATTTATTATCGCTCTATCTCCAACAGACCCTTTGTATCATTAGTACTTGCGGACTGTACTACTCGTTAAAAAAGGAGGGGTAGTGGCTCAGATCTTAGCCTGCTGGATGAGAAGGTGCGGTTTCAAATGGTGTCATCAGATCAGCCCCCACCCCCACCCCCATCTCGCGTAAATTCATTTCTGATAAGAGTTCAACGATTGATTTTTGCCAAAAATGCTGAGTGTGATGCAGGTATTTATGCATATTCGTGCAACAAAATGTCCACCATCACGAGTTGTTTTGGATTACTTCGGTTGGTATCTGAACAAAAATGTCAGATATTGCAAGCATTGTAATTAAAAAATGAATTTTAAAGAAATTAAACTCGTAACACGCTCACACCCACCATTACCTGTTTTGTTCGTAATATATTTGGTTTTATAGGTTTAACTATATCCGATGAAATATCGGGGTTGTGTCAAAAATTAATATACTATCCACGCGTCTGCAGATGTGCATCTAAGAAAGTGTCCTGCTAGTATTACTTGCACTTTATACGTACCTAACAAATAGTCGTGCTACTATTACAGCACTTTATGCGTACCTAAGAAATAGTTGTGCTAGTATTACAGCACTTTATACGTACCTAAGAAATAGTCGTGCTAGTATTACATCACCTTATGAGTACCTAAGAAATAATCGTGCTAGTACTACAGCACTTTATACGTACCTAGGAAATAGTCGTGCTAGTATTACAGCACTTTATACATACCTAAGAGATAGTCGTGCTAGTATTACAGCACTTTATACGTACCTAAGAAATAGTCGTGCTAGTATTACAGCACTTTATACGTACCTAAGAAATATTCGTGCAAGTATTACAGCACTTTATGTGTACCTAATAAATGGTCTTGCTAGTATTACAGTATTTTGTATGTACCTAAGTTATAGTCGTGCTAGTATTACAGTACTTTGTATGTACCTAAAACTAGTCTTGATAGTATTAAAACACTTAATACGTAACTAAGAAATATTCGTGCTAATAGTACAGTATTTTATACGTACCTAAGAACAAGGCATGCTAGTGTTACCAGTTCTTTTTAGACACTGCTCTTTCCCGGCGTGTTATCATGCATAGTAAAACAGGCGTTAATTTGTTTTATCTACCGTTTTCAGCCTAAGTGAGTAGTTGACAACATCTTTGGTACTCCAGTGTTTGAAAACAGTGGATCTTTATATCTGTCTGAACCAGTTGGTACAAAGATATACCTGATACTATCTACAGGGATTAATCTTATCCTCCTGTCAGTCTTAACCTGTGGGTATTGGGATACATATATTCGTCCTATCAACCCTAACCTGTAGATATAGGGTATTATCCTCTCTGTCTCAGTCGGTAGGTATAGGGATATTATCCTTTCTATAATTGGTAGGTACAGGGGCATTATCCTATCTGTATGAATCGGTATTTATAGGGGTATTATCTTATCTGTGTGAATCGGTAGGTATAGGGTATCATCCTATCTGTGTGAATCGTTTGGTATAGGGTATCATCCTATCCGTATGAATCGGTAGGTATAGGGGTATCATCCTATCTGTATGAATCGGTAGGTATAGGGATATTGTTCTATCTGTATGAATCGGTAGGTATAGAGGATTATCCTATCTGTATGAATCGGTAGATATAGGGTATTATCTTATCTGTATGAATCGGTAGGTATAGGGGTATCATCCTATCCGTATGAATCGGTAGGTATAGAGTATCATCCTATTTGTATGAATCGGTAGGTATAGGGGTATTATCCTATCCGTATGAATCGGTAGGTATAGAGTATCATCCTATTTGTATGAATCGGTAGGTATAGGGGTATCATCCTATTTGTATGAATCGGTAGGTATAGGGGTATCATCCTATTTGTATGAATCGGTAGGTATAGGGGTATCATCCTATCCGTATGAATCGGTAGGTATAGGGGTATCATCCTATTTGTATGAATCGGTAGGTATAGGGGTATTATCCTATCCGTATGAATCGGTAGGTATAGAGTATCATCCTATCTGTATGAATCGGTAGATATAGGGTATTATCTTATCTGTATGAATCGGTAGGTATAGGGGTATCATCCTATCTGTATGAATCGGTAGGTATAGGGATATTGTTCTATCTGTATGAATCGGTAGGTATAGACGATTATCCTATCTGTATAAATCGGTAGATATAGGGTATTATCTTATCTGTATGAATCGGTAGGTATAGGGGTATCATCCTATCCGTATGAATCGGTAGGTATAGAGGATTATCCTATCCGTATGAATCGGTAGGTATAGGGGTATTATCCTATCCGTATGAATCGGTAGGTATAGAGTATCATCCTATTTGTATTAATTAGCAGATCAAGGGTTATTATCCTATCTATATGAATCGGTAGGTATAGGGTATTATCCTATCTGTATGAATCGGTATTTGTATATGACTTGTAAAGATTAATATCTAACCTTTTTATCCCCTATATTGTGACATAGCATATTTACATTTATTTGAAAGCGTTTATCTTCCTAATGTATTTTCCTTCTTTTTACAATTTTGTATTTCTCGGTTTTCAGAATTTGTCATTTCATCGACACTGTATAGTCAGTATTGTGCTCACGTACTTTTAATGTAACAAATACATACATAGATACAGAGATACCTACCTACCTACCTGCATGCACGCACGCACGCACGCATGCATGCATACATACATACATACATACATACATACATACATACATACATACATACCTGCATGCATGAATGCATACAGTCTTCAATTTGTTGTGGACACTGTCTTAATCTTGAGTTAACGTCTAATAATTCAATTGGAATTTGCAATATCATTTTGCAATATTGTGTAATTTGTTTTCATTACAACCTCATCCATTTGACCCTGACATTAATGATTTTAGATGGAGGCATTATTTTTATATGTGCAAGTGAAACTGATCATATTTCAATAATGTCGATTACTTGGAAGTTTTAACGACCATAGTGCATCATATGTACATGGATTTCATTTCAAATTGGCTTTGGCTGTTTCCTTCGTGATCGTCTCCATGAAAGTAATGAAAAATCGCTCTTGTTCAATGATACAAAAGAACAAACAGGTTGCCTTTATATTTTCTAGTATACTAACTTGCTATTTTATTTGAAGTCCAAAGGTATCTCCTATAAATATGCATTTAACATGATTCTTAAGGAAATTCAGCCAGTCAGAATATTTTCATGGGTATATGTTTGCAAATTTTGAAGATACAGTTCTGGGCTGCTGGAAACTCGATGGACCGACAGAAATGCCCGGTTTTAACTGTTATGTATTTCTTCGGGCCGGATGGGAGAGTACATTCCGGTGCCTGTTGAATCAATGCCTACACTATGAGGGCGTGTCATCAAAGAGAAATTAATATTGTTGTGATTTTATATTTTTTATTCATTTCAAAGTTTGCATATCATATTATTTTACTAAAAGAAAAACAACCCTGCAAGCTGCACATAGTTATAGCAGATACATACACACACATGAATAGAATGATATGTTCAGAAAGTACAGGTGTCCTTACCCGTACGATAAATACAACAACACAAATTAATGGAGAAAAGCATATATATCTTGTACAAATTATTTAAGAAAGCAGTACAAGTGACTGTCTTGTGAATGACTGATCAAACATTGTCCATTTTGCTGACAATGCTTTTGAACTATGATAGTGCATCTAGCACGGTCCTAAATTTGAGCAACTCCCAAACGTGGCTAACTCTGTCGATTAGTCAAATCTGATTTTAGTATTTACTTCCTAGAACGAGCTTGTTTGATACACATATTGGGAAGTTATATATACTTAAATATACAGTTGTCTTTGATATAATTTATTTCGCAACTGTATTAAATAACTTCATTTGACAGATCGCTCGCGCGAAAATAACTAACCGTTACACCCAATCAGCACGGTACATTTTTATTAGTTAATTGTCAGTTTTCCGATTAACTCGCTTATTTGTACCTGTAGAACGATAACATTCATGTTGACGGAGGCAGGTTTACAATAAACTTGCAGGAATCGTTTTGACAATGTTTCTAGTATCGGAAAGTCAAAGGTTCGGTTAGTAGACGCTTTTATATAGAAACATTTTTAAAAACAAAAATTATGTTTCAGACTCAAATGTTCCGTTTATTGAGAATACCAGCCTGGAGAAAGTCCGGTTTTCCGTTTACAGAGAACGCCAGACTGGGTAATATCCGGTTTTCAGAAATTTCAGTGTATAACTGATGTGTGACAGTATATCCACGTAAAATAAAATAAAATATACATCAGACAAAACTTGACTACGATTGGAGTAAAGCAAGACATCACAACGCTAAAGGCAGGGCTATACGATAGGAGTATGTTGTTGTTGTTGTTCTGGGGTATAACGCCATTTTTCAGCACACGATAGGCTATGCATGGCAGCCAGTATTAATGGTGGAGGAAAAACCCGGGAAAACCCCAGAAAGAACCACCGACCCACGAGAAGCTACTGACAAGCTTTCTCACATACCCACATTAGCTGAATCCGAGACTCGAATAGCCGCAGACAAAGGTGAGATGGCAGTGATCCGTAACGGAGAGCGCCTTAGACCACTCGGCCACTCGGGGCCCCAGGAGTACTGCATTAGAGCACAGGGATAAAAGCAGGACAATACGAAAGGAGTACTGCAGGAGAGTACAGGGCTAAAAGCGGGACAACACAAAAGGAGTACTGCAGGAGAGTACAGGGCTAAAAACCCGTGCCTTTATTATTACTACTGATTTTACGGAGTATCCGAAAATGTAATTACACATCTCTGTTATTGAGAACTGGGGCTCCAAAACAAAATATATAAATCTTTAAGCGATTAACATGGATATTAGATCTCAATAAATCAATGCGCTGTAATCCTCTGTCTCATCTGAATTGATTAAGGCACGCGTCGACTTGTCTGAATATTATAATAATCGCGTGGCCTGTGGAAGGGCGACATTAGGCAAAATCACAATCTGTTTAGAAGACCTGTTGCAAATGGCACAAAAAGCGGGCCAACTAAACATGGTTAATCCCATAGATTTCCCACTAAACACAGCTAATCCCACTGATTTCTCAACCAATTTGTCGAAGAAATCGTGTGCTTTTATCAACATCAACCTTTCTGAAAGTAAAAATACATCAACATACCACATGAGACACAGTATGTCTTCGACTAAAAGTAGTTTCCCTGAATTGGATCCCCCAATGGCGGAAGTTTGATAAAGAGAACATTTTGGTTTCCGTTTCCGTTTGCGTGTCCGTCCGTATGTTCGTTCACACTCTAGATTAGCATAAATGTTATCTTTTAAAGTCCCTGTCTTTCAGTATCATCTTAACCAACTCTTTGCGTGTTTCGAAGTAAAATTTCATTAATCACATTTCGTTATCTAGCTATAGTAATGACCATTGTCGGTGCTTGGGGTGGGGGTGGGTGGCTGGAGAAGTCAGTGCAGAGCATGATAAGCATCTTGTAGAATATTACTCAAATAATATTACGTGGAAAATGTCTTCTTTTGCTTTCATAAACAATTTAAATGTTTATTTGTATGTAATTAATTATTCTACAATTTTTGTCTAACCCACCTTGCCGGAAGCTCATGTGTCTGTCTGTACTTTCTTAGACTCCATAAACCTTCATCATACAGTTTTTGGGGTCTTGCGTTGTTTGTTTGGTTTTTTGTTTGTTTGTTGTTGTTGTTTTCTATTGTTAATATATATTACTTGCCCGCATTCATTGAATCTCGGGACGGGTTGAACTTGCATGCCATCTACAGCCTCTAGTACAAGTCCCAACGTCTTTCATTCCTGACTACTTCGTACTAAATTCGAAAATAATGTCGCATTTGATTTTTTTAAAAACATACAAATTTAATGATTCCAAAACGTCACTCCATAAAATTATATGTTTCAGAATAAACGAAAATCATATTTAGTACTTGAGAAACGACTATGGTGTCACGTCGTTATTGTCCTCTAAGATAGAATTATGTCGATTTAGAATCCGTTATTACAGTGATGATTTTCTTTAATTCCAGGCTTGATTATTTTGGTTACATATTCAAGTTGTGATCAGGCCCGGTCCAAGGGCAAGACGAACGAGGCAACCGCCTTGGGCCCCGCGCTTTCTGGAAATCAAATCCGCAATGCATTTTAATTTTTGTTGGCTTGTTGCCTCTGCTCGTCGCTTTTGCTGCCTTGGGCCTAGCATGCTGTCTTGGCCTCCGCACATCCTAGGGCCGCGCCTGTTTGTGATGACATATAACGTGACATGGCACATTATATCTTCAGATGGGTGTAGTACGCCCATATTTGATCCTTTATTCAGGTCATTGACAGTTCCCTTTGCATGAGTGTAGTATGCCCACATATGATCCTTTATTCAGGTCTTTAGCAGTTCTCTTTGGCTGAGTGTAGTATGCCCATATATGATCCTTTATTCAGGTCTTTAGCAGTTCTCTTTGGATGTGTGTAGTATGCCCATATATGATCCTTTATTCAGGTCTTTTTCAGTACTCTTTGGATGAGTGTAGTATGCCCATATATGATCCTTTAATCAGGTCTTAGCAGTACTCTTTTGGATGAGTGTAGTATGCCCATATGTGATCCTTTAATCAGGTCTTTAGCAGTACTCTTTGGATGAGTGTAGTATGCCCATATGTGATCCTTTAATCAGGTCTTTAGCAGTACTCTTTGGATGAGTGTAGTATGCCCATATATGATCCTTTATTCAGGTCTGTAGCAGTACTCTTTGGATGAGTGTAGTATGCCCACATATGATCCTTTATTCAGGTCTTTAGCAGTTCTCTTTGGATGAGTGTAGTATGCCCATATATGATCCTTTATTCAGGTCTTTAGCAGTTCTCTTTGGATGTGTGTAGTATGCCCATATATGATCCTTTATTCAGGTCTTTAGCAGTTCTCTTTGGATGTGTGTAGTATGCCCATATATGATCCTTTATTCAGGTCTTTAGCAGTACTCTTTGGATAAGTGTAGTATGCCCATATATGATCCTTTAATCAGGTCTTTTTCAGTACTCTTTGGATGAGTGTAGTATGCCCATATATGATCCTTTAATCAGGTCTTTTTCAGTACCCTTTGGATGAGTGTTGTATGCCCATATATGATCCTTTAATCAGGTCTTAGCAGTACTCTTTTGGATGAGTGTAGTATGCCCATATGTGATCCTTTAATCAGGTCTTTAGCAGTACTCTTTGGATGAGTGTAGTATGCCCATATGTGATCCTTTAATCAGGTCTTTAGCAGTACTCTTTGGATGAGTGTAGTATGCCCATATATGATCCTTTATTCAGGTCTGTAGCAGTACTCTTTGGATGAGTGTAGTATGCCCACATATGATCCTTTATTCAGGTCTTTAGCAGTTCTCTTTGGATGAGTGTAGTATGCCCATATATGATCCTTTATTCAGGTCTTTAGCAGTTCTCTTTGGATGTGTGTAGTATGCCCATATATGATCCTTTATTCAGGTCTTTAGCAGTACTCTTTGGATAAGTGTAGTATGCCCACATATGATCCTTTATTCAGGTCTTTAGCAGTTCTCTTTGGATGAGTGTAGTATGCCCATGTATGATCCTTTATTCAGGTCTTTGGCAGTTCTCTTTGGATGTGTGTAGTATGCCCATATATGATCCTTTATTCAGGTCTTTAGCAGTACTCTTTTGGATGAGTGTAGTATGCCCATATGTGATCCTCTAATCAGGTCTTTAGCAGTACTCTTTGGATGAGTGTGGTATGCCCATATATGATCCTTTAGTCAGGTCTTTAGCAGTACTCTTTGGATGAGTGTAGTATGCCCACATATGATCCTTTATTCAGGTCTTTAGCAGTTCTCTTTGGATGAGTGTAGTATGCCCATATATGATCCTTTAATCAGGTCTGTAGCAGTACTCATTGGATGAGTGTAGTATGCCCATATATGATCCTTTATTCAGGGCTTTAGCAGTACTCTTTGGATGAGTGTAGTATGCCCATATATGATCCTTTAGTCAGGTCTTTAGCAGTTCTCTTTGGATGAGTGTAGTATGCCCACGTATGATCCTTTATTCAGGTCTTTAGCAGTACTCTTTGGATGAGTGTAGTATGCCCATATATGATCCTTTATTCAGGGCTTTAGCAGTACTCTTTGGATGAGTGTAGTATGCCCATATATGATCCTTTATTCAGGGCTTTAGCAGCTCTCTTTGGATGAGTGTAGTATGCCCATATATGATCCTTTATTCAGGGCTTTAGCAGTACTCTTTGGATGAGTGTAGTATGCCCACATATGATCCTTTATTCAGGGCTTTAGCAGTACTCTTTCACATGTCATCATGATAACCTCCAGATGTGAACGTTTACAGCTTATATATTTTCTCTTTTATTATTTTGAATAATTCTTTCAGTATTTCTTTAAGGCATCTTGGGAAGGCTCTCAACGTGAATTAGATATTTTACAGTTCGTCTCTTTGTTAGTTTTTACATGTTCTTAAGACTCCGATAAATGATATTGTCTAACAGGAGAGACACTTAACGTAAATTTCTTTCACCGCATAGAGTCACTGAACTTAAGACCGATTTTCTTTCATCTCATACAGTCATTAAACATTGTGCCAATTCTCTTTCATTTCTTAGGGTCACTAAACGTAAGACCGATTTACGTTCATCTTGCAATATTGTATGCATTTACAAAAGCAGTATGACAGCACGTACATTTAAATAAAATAAATCTATTTATTTCTAAAAGATGGTTCATACATGTTGGGGTCTGTCATTATGTATTATATGTTTACTTGACATCCTGCTTTGCTGACATTTGAAAGTGACCGCCTCGGTGGCCTAAGTGGTTCGAGCGTCCGCCTCGGATGCGCAAGGTCGCGGTTTAAAACTACAGCTCTAGCCGCGTCATACCAAAGACTTATAAAAATGGTATTAGCAGCTGCCTCGCTTGGCGCTCAGAATTAAGAAGTTAGTGTTGGGACTTGTAGGCCGGGTGTCAGAATAATGTGACTGGGTGAGACATGATGATATATGTCTGCAGCATGATGACCCAGTGCTAGACATCACTTTAAGTCCTAGACATCACTTTAAACTGACACACTGCAGACATCATAGCGATATGACTGAAAAAGTTTTAAAACTACCTCAAAAATCCCAAATACACATATGAATGCGGCATGATGCCACATTACTAGACATTACTATAAACTGACACACAACAGACATCGTAGGTATGTGAATGAACAAATATTAAATCTACGTTAAAAATCTAAATCACACACACACGCACGCACACACACACACACACACACACACACACACACACACACAGAGATTTGAAACTAATACAGTCATGTCTTGGTGACAGTACTGTTAGATATAATGGGCAACAATGAAACGTTGCAGAAACACAAAGATTCAAAGCACCAAGGTTGTATGCAGATACAAATCTTTAGCAATAAATAAACCTGAATAAGATCTGACATGAAGCTACATGTTTCCTCTGTTAGTCATTTTTTCGATGATGTAAACGTTACCTTTTGACTCATTAATGTTTGAAATGTTCAGGTATATAAAGATGTAATACATAGACTTGGGAAATCTACCCGTTTTGAGACAACGTTATTACGTTAGGAACATGCTTTAATCTGCGTGCGCAACCCATTATGAAAGTAACTTGACCAATAACCTTATTGCTAGGCGCCAATATTTGCATAAATCGGTGTGAAAGAATACGAAACTGAAGGGGATTGTTCAGAAAAGTTAATTGATGCATGTGATGGAACCTACGCTTTCAAAACACACATAAATGCATTTCAGTAAGCCAGATCAGACGATAGCGTCACGTTTTAGGACAATTAATTTCTTCATCGCATGCTCCGTTTCAGAGATATTAAACCACGCAGATATTGATTGGAGATCAATTTCTTCTCTGGTAATTGCATTCGCGGAAACACGATATTTTTAAGTACTTCATAAAGCTTTTGGAATAATGATTGACATAATGCATGCTTTCAAATTTTGTTGATCATGCAACATCGTTCGTGTTACAAGGTAAAATTCTGCCCGTATGTAAGAGAGATCAAATATGTTTTAGCATCATTTTTTCAAATATAAACGCATTTTCATTGTATACGAACAGAAAACGTCTGTATGCACATAAATTCCATTTTCTGTAATGTATCTACATATGTAATAATTATGTAATAATAAACGTATTTTCACGAAAACGCTTCCTAACTACCGGGATATGTTGAATACATATCTGCAGTATGGTCTTGATCTATATCTACATTACAAATGTATTAGTCTTTAGGTGTGTCTACATTATAGTGTTTATCTGATTATACATATCGCGCGCGCGCGTGTGTGTGTGTGTGTGTGTGTGTGTGTGTCCTCTACAGTAGGATTCATCAAAATAAAATGCATATACATACATAAATCTGTTGATTATCATAGATTTTCCTCTCTTCTTCAGGCACCGGATCCTTGACAGTTCTCAGGCGGACGAACTCGAGGACGAAAGATGTGTCGGCAAACAGTAGTCGGACATCCAGTGTGGCCAGCCTGGAGAACGACCCCTATATCAGTATTGACCTCGGCACCGACAAACTCCCACCTACAGACGTCCCTGAGGCTTCCAATGTCTGCTCAATCAGGTATAATCGATACATACGGACGAACGTTGACGATCAAACAGACACACGATTGCCCATTCCAAGAAAATCATCCCCCAAAATACTGTCCTCGTCTCTGATGCAAATCTCCTACAGGCGTACGTGCGCTTCGGAATATCACATTAATATATGGCATACATGCACGTATCAACAACGTTCACGCACAAAATTATTCACATATCCACTGTGAGGACAGGAAATATAAATGTTTGCCTTGGCACTTAATAACTTCTCTAATAAAGACGTCCAGCAGGCTTTCTATGCCATATCTAGTATAAAAATTGATTCTCGCAGACATACACATACCCCTGCACTAGTATGAACCCTACCTTCTTATCAATTAGGATTTCCAATCCCTTAGTCAGCACCCTGGAAGAGTCGCTGAGGATTCTGACAACGTGACTGTTCAGTCAGGTGCACGCAAACGCACATGAACAATGATGCACATCTCCACGTATACTCACGCACGCAGATAACAATGTAATTCAACCATTACCCATGTCTTGCGCTCCATTCTGTTGTTGTTGTTGTTGTTGTAGGGTTTAACGCCATTTTTCAGCACACGATAGGCTATACATGGCGGCCAGTATTAATGGTGGAGGAAGAACCCGGGAAAACCCCGGAAAGAACCACCGACCCACGAGAAGCTACTGGCAAGCTTTCTCACATACCCACATTAGCTGAATCCTAGACTCGAACCCACACAGACAGAGGTGAGATGGCAGTGATCCGTAACGGAGAGCGCTTTAGACCACTCGGTCCATTCTGAATAAACGATATGATGTACTAGATCGACTCACTGAAAAGTAAGATGTTACTCATGAAATTGAAAAAAATCAAACATGGAAATCAAAATGTCAATAGCACACATGCGCCGTCTAGAAGAATAGTTCGCGGTTAAGTTGTCTAGAACTACCCGAATTGTATCTACAGAATCTGACGACATTATCCTGAGGAAACAATGGCAAAAATGATAGCCCCTTGTTATCATGCGGATATGGATTGTTTTCAGATTTTATAGTGTTGGCATCATTGATAGTATGGCGTTCAAATGTAAGCAAAGTCAAAAGACGCTTGACGTTTATGCAGCAATTGATTTTTGCACCATTCTTCGTTATTGATATCATTTTTATATTATTTCTCTGATGGTGTGAATTAGCATTCAGTGTTTTCATTATTCATTTGATTTAAACTTACTCATTCTCAGGCGCTCCAAATTTTGGGGCGACTGGTTTTAATTCACTTTGGATTTTCCCGACTCTAGCCTGGCTTTCCTTTGCATAGCAACAAAAGCGGATATGGGCCCGGCTGATCCACGCTTTTTTCGGGAACAATCGTGTGGGCCTATCAGGCGCGTAGCGGACAAACGTTGGTCCAATGAGAAAGTTGCAGTTGAAATTTCAATGTCGTATGTCGAAAAATCGAATATCATGTGTTGGATCAAATTGCATGTCCTTAAAATTTCATTTTCAAGATCGAGATTTTAGATTTTATATGTTGAATTATACAGTGGTGGTTTAAAGTTCTATTTCATATGTCGACGTTTTACAGTGTATATTTTGAATTACAAAACGGTGGTTGAAATTTCAATATAATATGTCGAGAATCCCTGATTAACACGTTGTAAGTAACTGTTTGTGATGAAACTTCCATTTTATATGGCGAGTATTTAGATTTCATCAGTTGAATTTCACAGCATCGAGAAACAGCCTCCTTGTTTTAAAATAACGCGGTCCGTTCACGAGAGCGACCGCTAGCGAAGAAATTCTTAGTAGTTCTCGACCTGTGAATGGTAATTTTCAAACTGTAAATGCATGAAATGGAATGGCGCCTCATAATTGAATACACGAATGATGTATCTTAATACTCGATATTATTTTGAATTGTTAAAGTGGACATTGTATAATGTTACTTTTAACACCAACACATCATTCCTCATAAAAAAGGCAGTTCTGACAAGCACAATAAAATGTTGAACCACCGCTGTGTAATTCAACATATACAATCTAAAATCTCAACATACCTAATGGAACTTTCAGCATAATCAATGTAATTCAACATGTTAAATTGCAACTCACGACATATGACATTAAAATTGCAACAACCGCCGTGTAATTCAAAAGATACAATCTAAAAACTCGACACTGGTCATCGAATTTTCAACCAGCGCTGTGTAATTCAACAGAAGAAATCTAAATCCTCAACATATGAAATGCAATTTTCAACATAAAATCTCTGAACCAATACGTAAATTAGGTATTCTCGAAGTATGACATTGAAGTTTCAACCACCGCCGTGTAATTCAAACGACGCAATCTAAAACCTCGACATAGAAAATATAACTTTCAACCACTACAGTTTAATTCAACAGATACAATCTAAAATCTCGACCTAGAAAATGGAACTTTAAGGACAAGCATTTTTGATAAAACAAGTGAAATTGGAATTCCGGACATACGACATTAAGATTTCAACGGCAAGATTCTGATAGGACCAGCTTTTGTCCGCTACGGCACCTCATACGGGCCAACCTCAAATACATCTATAGCCACCAAGGTATGGCTATTCTGAAAGAGTGTCGTGTATACACACAAATGGACCAGCAAGTACACCGATGTCTGCCTTGTCTGAAAGACGCTCATACAAGCTCCAAAAATATGGCAAAACCGTCTTCATCTGTCTTATTTTTTATCAAATGTACCTGCAATTGTATTACTCAGTACGTTTTCCATTCACATTAGTTCCAGTAAAATTGGTATATGATTATATATGTGTCTGTCAGTCTGGCAGAGGTCACTTTGAGTCTCTTTATTCAAACTTTTATTCTGTCCATTTATTTCAGGTTACGGCACATCATTAAAAAACTGGAGAAAGATGACATAAGTAAGGAGGACTTGAAGAAAAACATAGAATATGCAGCATCCGTGTTAGAAACAGTGTACTTAGATGAAACAAGGTATGTCGTCGTAAAGAACAATCTCATTTTATAAAACAGGATTCTTGTTCGATAATAGCATTAATTCTCGAAAATAACGGCGAGACGATGGTGATGATGGAAACGAGGATAACGACGATGATTATGATGGATATGACATCAACAACAGTAATAATAATAATAATAATAATAATAATAATAATAATAATAATGACAATGATAAAATGAATAGGCAGATACAAAGTGATGATATTGCCAGTTGGAAATAAGAGAAGACATACAACTGTTACGTTAACTGTCCGAATTAATTTTATAAGAGTTTGTTATAATGGCTGAAGTGTTATATTTGTAATATGTCTTTACTGAATAATCGTACAAACAAAATCAAAATATGATTACAGCGTTAGCCTTTTTTAAAAATCCGTTTAATTTATCCGCTATTTTACTTGTAGAAATACCACCGAAATGTATGCAGGTGTGTTGACTGAAATTAATGTAAGGGTATGGGCTCGAATGAATATACGGGTGTTGACTGAAATTAACGTAAGGGTGATAACTGAAAAGCATGTAAGGACGTGGACTGAAATGCATGTAAGGATGTGGACTGAAATGCATGTAAGGGTGATGACTGAAATGCATGTAAGGATGTGGACTAAAATGCATGTAAGGGTGATGACTGAAATGCATGTAAGGGTGATGACTGAAATGCATGTAAGGATGTGGACTGAAATGCATGTAAGGATGTGGACTGATATGTATGTAAGGGTGATGACTGAAATGCACATAAGGGTGATGACTGAAATGCATGTAAGGGTGATGACTGAAATGCGTGTAAGGATGTGGACTGATATGCATGTAAGGGTGATGACTGAAATGCATATAAGGTTGATGACTGAAATGCATGTAAGGGTGATGACTGAAATGCATGTAAGGATGTGGACTGATATGCATGTAAGGGTGATGACTGAAATGCATGTAAGGGTGATGACTGAAATGCATGTAAGGATGTTGACTGAAATACATGTAAGGGTGATGACTGAAATGCATGTAAGGATTTTCACTGAAATGCATGTAAGGGTGTTCACTAAAATGCATGTAACGATGTGGACTGAAATGCATGTAAGAGTGTTCACTGAAATGCATCTGAACGTGTTGGCTGAAATGCATGCAAGTGTATTGTCTGAATGCATGTGAGAGTGCTGACTGAAATGCATGTAAGGATGTGGACTGAAATTCATGAAAGGGTGTTGGCTGCAATGCATACATGGATGTTGAGATAAATAATTTGACTCACCTCAAATTCGTATTTTAAAAATAAAATAACCTTAGCTAACATTGAAATTCACCACCAACCGTATATTATACAATGTTTTTAAACGGTATGTTTTACAATGTTTTAAAACCGTATGTTTTACAATGCAGAACAAGATGCGTCCATCCGCATATTGTCTGAACGTTTGGTCGTAGATCAAATAACTGTGACGCAACCCTTAGGCTATCGTTTTGTTCTACATCAAATTCGAAACTAAAATGTAAGAGCATTATTGATACAGAAAATGTAGGGTGTGGTAGTGGATTGTTTTAGTAAGGTTCATCACTGGACCTTTCAAGGCGCTCTTACATCATACCGTATACAATTCTTTACACTTACTTTCATGTCATTGACCGAACGTTGTTTAATGGCGTCAGCATGGTGTCGTCTGCATATTCCTTTTGACGCTGGGGCCATATTCCGGTGGATTGTCATTTTAAGTAACTTTTGCGTCAATTTAGCAATTAAAAGATGATAATTTAAGTACAGTGCTAGAATTGCGGGCTCAAGGCAAATAATTTCTATATTTTCCGTTACTTTTTGCTAATTTTTTTGAAAAATGACATAGAGATATGAGAGTATGCGCTTTGCATAAAGTGGCATAAATCAACTTGTGGCAGTGGCTTCCCGGCAGAAGTTAGATGGCCACCGAGGAACAGTTTGGGAGTGTATCGTTTGTCACGAATTTATTCTATCAAGCGATTTTTAAAATATATTATATTTGATTAATCAAGAATCATTACCTAGCGAACCTATCCTTACCTTAAACAAATGGTTTTCTGCCAATAATTTTAGAGGATAATATCGAATTTATTTTAGGACTGACTGTCTATGTTTCTTTCTATTTAATTCAGTGAATTATGAACTAAAATCGCTCTGCAAACTTTATTATCAGGAAATGCTTCAGTTTGCAAACTTTATTATCAGGAAATGCTTCAGTCTGCAAACTTTATTATCAGGAAATGCTTCAGTCTGCAAACTTTATTATCATGAAATGCTTCAGTCTGCAAACTTTATTATCAGGAAATGCTTCAGTCTGCAAACTTTATTATCAGGAAATGCTTCAGTCTGCAAACTTTATTATCAGGAAATGCTTCAGTCTGCAAACTTTATTATCAGGAAATGCTTCAGTCTGCAAACTTTATTATCAGGAAATGCTTCAGTATGCAAACTTTATTATCATGAAATGCTTCAGTCTACAAACTTTATTATCAGGAAATCCTTCAGTCTGCTCAGCGGTATTTTGGTTCAGACTTAATTGAATGTAAACCAAATAAAGCGGTCAATCCCTATAATTAAATTTGACACATACAGACCACATAATACATTACATACAGACCACATAATAAACAAAATTACATGCGTAAAACAATCTAAACGCGTACATTTGAACGGTTTTGTTATGTGTAGTTGATGCTTTTGAGATGTGTATTAAAACATTAAAAAAGCGGTAAATGTTAATTTGCATACAGTCAATCACAAAACGGATTGAAATTTCCCGTAATCCTGGCGCCGATTGACAGTAATAGCATCACATGTGCAACTTCATTTATAGAACTGAGTCGATTTAACCAAAGTCAATCCTTTCTCCGATAAATATGCACATATGCACATAACTAAGCAATAAAATCGTTTCCTATTCGTGTGTCCACATTTCCAATATCGAAATTACGAGCAAAACTAACCGCCGTAACATTCTGTTTTCGCTCCTAATTTTTTTTACTGCATCACATGACTATTGTGTCATTTAAAATACTATTTTCGTAGAAATAACGACACAGCTGACGTCATAACGAGATGCAAAGAGAAAGGAGTACCGTCCAAGACATCCGAATGTACTTCAAATTCATGTCACTGACCTATTCTACGGTTTGTTCAAATAGAATAGGTATGTTTCATTATGGGATAAATTCAATCTTCCGTTTCTGTTAAAGTTTAGACAACAATGATTCAGTAACACTGCATGTATGTAGTTTATACATATTTGTTTTGAGGTCACAGTTTCGTACAAAATATGGAGAATTTGTCAACTTCTCTAAACTCATGTCGAAGTTCGCATATTTTGTATAGTTTTGGCTCAATTTGGTAGTGTACTACACAACATCAAACTTATTCAGATTCGAACCCGGTATCCTTTCGCATTATTCGCGAGGTGGTATGCTTACCAGTTTGTCACGAGGGCTCTTCAATTCGGCCACTTTCGTCCCGCGTTAATAATCGATGGATCCTGACCTTGCTCGACATCTTTATAAGGTTTATATATTACAGTGTAATTTGGAGGAGAAGAATATGGAATCTCAGAACACCTCCCCCCTCCTCGTCTGGAATGCCAGAACACCCCCACCCCCATCATTGGCTTTCGACTGAATTATTTTTTTAATTGTTTACCGTTCTTCTTAACTACACTGGAGCTGATAATTTTGGTACACTGCCCTTGCTGTCGCTTTAAATAAATTTGGGGTCAATTTAGCTTTCAAAATGTATTTAATTAACGAGTCTATGCGAATTTACCGGAAAAGCAATACCATGTTGCGTGGTCAATTCTTCTTTTTCTTAAATTTTTCAGGTGTAAGTAAACAAAAATATTCAATATGTCCTGGTCGGTAAGAACTGTTGGAAATCGCATTGAAAAAGGAACATTTAATTACTTTCTGTCTTATATTTAAGTGGACGAAAATCTAATATAGGACACGACATGGTTGTCATTTCTACTGTATCACTGTGCGCTGAATGTTTCTTCTTCCATGTGTTACACTATTCCATACAAAAAGACTCAGAACGCTAAATATTATAGACCGTAAACCAGTTAGTCTACTGTTATAACCATGGTGATACATCGTTAACTGGATTTTCATCTACTAAACAAAACAACAACAAAAATATAGACAAGAACACGTCTACTGCAGATAAATTTAGAAACTCATTTGATTGGCTGCCGTGGTATGTTTCTGGACGCGGAGCCTAACTCATGTTGCCTCGACATGGGTTTATGTACCGTTAAACTTCAATCAGTCAGTCGTCGAACAATTAGTCATTCAATAAATTATCGAACAAATTAACCAATCTATCAGCCACTGAACTAAAAGTTAGCTCAGAATAAACTACTGTCACATATTGTACTCCATTTTACAGGTGGACGAGGAAGTAATACAGTACATCAGCATCATCGTTGTTATTATCGTCGCTGTAGTCATCATTGTTGTTGTTGTTATATTTTTTACAGGTGATAAGTCAGCAAGACGTATAAGAATATATTCCAAAGCAATGGACATTCTTATATTTTTTGTTCGTGTACATTTATAACTGTTCCACTTTTAAAAAGGATGTTTCACGTACGTTTCATACCTTATTTTTAAACGTGCATTTATAAAGAGCATTGGTATCTTTTCAAATACTGTATATACACGCTTATTATGACGGTCCAAGCAACATAATTCGCCGGTAGATCACGATCGGTATTTTTCGTTCAACTGATTACCTCTGGCAAACTGCATAGATCCAGATCTGCAGGAACATTATGCAACTGTAGAACCGGGTCTATGCGGCTTGCCGTTGAATCCGACTGTTATGCTAGTAGTGACTGCTCTTACACAGCATGCTTATAAAGGTCATCGTATGTCAGAGAATGACAAATGAGGATAATCCAGTCAAAGTTAAACCAGTATCCACTATAGCTAATTCAGTCAATATGAAACAAGTATCCACTATAGTTAATCCAGTCAAAGTGAAACAAATATCCACTATAGTTAATCCAGTCAAAGTGAAACAAATATCCACTATAGTTAATCCAGTCTATATAAAGCAAATATCCACTATAGTTAAATCAGTCAAAGTGAAACAAGTATCCGCTATAGTTAATCCAGTCAATATGAAACAAATATCCACTATAGTTAAACCAGTCAAAGTGAAATAAGTATCCGCTATAGTTAATCCAGTCCTTATGAAACAAATATCCACTATAGTTAATCCAGTCTATGTGAAACAAGTATCCACTATATTTAATCCAATCTATGTGAAACAAGTATCTACTATAGTTAATCCAGTCAAAGTGAAACAAATATACACTATAGTTCATCCAGTCAAAGTGAAACAAATATCCACTATAGTTAATCCAGTCAAAGTGAAACAAATATCAACTATGGTTAATCCAGTATATGTGAAACAAGTATCTACTAGTTAATCCTGTCTATGTGAAACAAGCATCGACTATTGTTAATCCAGTCAAAGTAAAACAAATATCCACTATAGTTAATTCAGTCAAAGTGAAACAAATATCCACTATAGTTAATCCAGTCTATATGAAACAAATATCTACTATAGTTAATCCAGTCTTAAAGAAACAAGCATCCACTATAGTTAACCCAGTCAAAGTGAAACAAATATCCACTATAGATAATCCAGTCTGTGTGAAACAAGCATTCACTATAGATAATCCAGTCAAAGTGAAACAAATATCCACTATAATTAATCCAGTCTATATGAAACAAGTATATACTATAGTTACTTCAGTCAAAGTGAAATAAATATCCACTATAACTAGTCCAGTCTATGTGAAACAAGTATCTACTATAGTTGATACAGTCTTAGTGAAACAAGCATCCACTATAGTTAATTCAATCAAAGTAAAAACAAATATCCGCTATATATAATCCAGTCTGTGAAACAAATATCCACTATATATAATCCAGTCTGTGAAACAAATATCCACTATATATAATCCAGTCTGTGAAACAAGTATGCGCTATAGTTAATCATGTCTAAGTGAAATAAGTACCCTCTATTGCTAATCCACTCAAGGTGAAACAAATATCCACCGTATTTCAGTCAAAGTGAAACAGGTATCCCCTTTAGTAAATCCAGTCTATGTGAAACATGTATCCAATTAAGTTAATCCAGTCTAAGTGAACAATACACAGTAGTTACTCCAGTCTAAGTAACAAGTATGCACTGTACTTAATCCAGTCTAAGTGAAACAAGTATCCAATATAGTTCATCCAGTCTAAGTGAAACAAGTATCCACTATAGCTGTGCAGTAGTTTTGCTATGTTCATTTCTTGCTTATTTTTTATACAAGGGATTTCTCTTACAATTACCCTACTTTCCTATGTCAGTCATAGTTAGATAGCTTCACATTTCTTTGTACCGGTGTCATCAACTTGAGACCTGTCTTTTTCAGCAAACTCTATGACGAGATACAAGATGAAGAAATAGGGTTATTTGCTTAAACATAATTATTAGAGTTTCTATCCTTTAGTATATCATAATAAACCTAGAAAATGTAGCCGCTGTAGATTTACTAGCAAGCATATACTGTATTTTAGACTAATTTGAATTTGTATCAAAGCTTTCAAAGCAATGCGTTCCGTATATCGACCATATTCCGTATACCAAACATTATTTCAGACGAAAAGAGTTACTGTCGGCATACGGTAAAGTTCGATTGTTTCTTGGAGAAAGTCACCGCAGAACGTCTTCAAAGCAAACCAAGAACAGCCAAAAGTGAATTTTATGTGTTTATTTACTTTCACTATTTTTCAGCTGATCATGAGCTTTTATTTTAATTAACTAACTAGTATTGATTGAGATTTATACTCATTGAAGTGTTTTCCTTCAAACTTAAACTAATTTGACTTTTTAAAGAGGCAAAACATGTGTCTCCTATGCTTATATTAACGCGGCAAAAGCGGACATGCGGTTTATCTCACTACCCCCACCCCCACGATTTTTTCCTTGTTGCTTTTTTCTTCCAATTCCAAAATGACGCGCGTTTCTTTAATTTTGTTATTCTCACAAAATTAATTTTTAAATTAAAGTCTTCCCTTGATTGCCTGAATCATTTGAATACGTCATTTAAATTAAATTATTGAAGTCATTACATGAATGATGTGATCATATCATTTAAATTATACTATTCTCTTGATTGTCTGAATCATTGATCACACCATTTAAATGGAAATAACTCCGTGATTCCTTTAATGGTTTTGATTACATTATTGATAATAAACTATTCCCGTGATTATCAGAATGATTTGATCATGTCATTGGAATTAAACTATTCCCTTGATTGCCTGAATCATTGATCAATCACACCATTTGAATCCCGTGATCGTCAGAATGATTTGATCACACCATTTAAATCCTGTGACTGTCAGGATGATTTGATGACGCCATTTAAATCCCGTGATTGTCAGAATGATTTTATCACAACATTTAAATCCTGTGATTGTCAGGATGATTTGATCACAACATTTAAATCCCGTGATTGTCAGAATGATTGGATCACACCATTTAAATCCCGTGATAGTCAGGATCATTTGATCACACCATATGAATCCCGTGATCGTCAGAATGAATTGATCACACCATTTAAATCCCGTGATTGTCAGGATGATTTGATCACACCATTTATATCCCGAAATTGTCAGAATGATTTGATCACACCATTTAAATCCTGTGACTGTCGGGATGATTTGATCACGCCATTTAAATCCAGTAATTGTCAGAATGATTTTATCACAACATTTAAATCCTGTGATTGTCAGAATGATTTGATTACAACATTTAATTCCTGTGATTGTCAGGATGATTTGATGACGCCATTTAAATCCCGTGATTGTCAGAATGATTTTATCACAACATTTAAATCCTGTGATTGTCAGGATGATTTGATCACAACATTTAAATCCCGTGATTGTCAGAACGATTTGACCACACCCTTTAAATCCTTTGATTGTCAGGATGATTGGATCACACCATTTAAATCCCGTGATAGTCAGGATGATTTGATCACGCCATTTAAATCCCGTGATTGTCAGGATGATGTGATCACCTCATTTAAATTGAGCTATTCCCTTAATTACTTGAATCATTAATCACACCATTTAAATCCCGTGATTGCCTGAATCATTGATCACACCATTTAAATCCCGTGATTGTCAGAATGATTTGATTACACCATTTAAATCCCGTGATTGTCAGGATGATTTGATCACACCATTTAAATCCCGTGATTGTCAGGATGATTTGATCACACCATGTACGTCCCATGATTGTAAGAATGATTTGATCACACCATTTAAATCCCGTGATTGTCAGGATGATTTGATCACACCATTTAAATCCCGTGATTGTCAGGATGATTTGATCACACCATTTAAATCCCGTGATTGTCAGGATGATTTGATCACACCATTTAAATCCCGTGATTGTCAGGATGATTTGATCACACCATTTGAAATAAGCTATTCCTTTGATTGCCTGAATCATTGATCACACCATTTAAATTCCTTTGATTGTCAGAATGATTTTATCACCTGATTTAAATTATGCTGTTCAAGCGATTGTCTGAATTGTTTGACCACGTGATTGAAGTGAAACTATTAATTGATTGCCTTGGTGATGTGGTTTATTGTTAAAAGATGCGTCTGATACTAGACTAACTGTATTGCATAAAATAATTTAATTTAAATGTATCAAGAAAGATGACGGTATTTAGGCATAGTTAAAAGGAATGTTAACCTATAGGTGTAATCTTGCGTATTCCCATAACTATCTGATTCTAATAAAAGCTCTCATGTCAGGGCTTGATCAAAGGTTGTTTTTTTGTTTGTTTTTTTTTTAAATTTAGTTTCCTTTTATAACCTCTACGACCTATGTTGACATTTTAAAATAGCAATTTCACTAAAATATAATACTTTAATGTATAATAGGGCGACACAATTGTGGTAACTATTGATGAAAGAAGAAGAAAAGGATGATTGATGGGCGGGCTAGGCACCGTAAAGCTATGCATCAAGCATTTTCACTTAACATTTTCTCCACACATTTAAATTATTAGATACGACTATTGATTTAGAAGTTTCTTTAACGATGTCCGCTTTTGTAAACTCAAAGCTTGCTGCGTAGTTCGAAATATCTTGGTAATGATATTATGACGTCTGCAAGTAGAAATAACGTTTTACCAAGGTGTGACGTAGTGTCATTAACTCTGAAAATTTCAGCATCAAATATTGTTACTAATTTTGTCCCTTAATAACTAAATTAAAAGAAACGTTCTTCAACAGTTTTGATAATCGAAATATCAGTCAGGTGAAAAACATCAAGTCCCCGAAAAGTGTGCATGACCTTAGAAAAACTGTAGCTGTTTAAGACCTGTCGCAAATCGACCATGCGTGGTTTCTGCCCGTATGATGTCAATAATTATGCCATAATAAAACAATCCGCTCACCATCATGACCTCTCTGTATGTGTTATATAAGAGCCTGAATGATGTCAATAATTATGCCAAAATAAAACAATCCGCTCACCATCATGACCTCTCTGTATGTGTTATATAAGAGCCAACTGTGATCTTTAACTTTTGCAACTGGGATGCATTTTTATTTATACGTTTTAATATTAGTTTATGATCTATATAGGCAGGCACATTTCCGTGTAATGATCTTTACTTGAGAATATATATATTAAACTAAGAGTAATGTAATAAATAAATATATTCAACTAAGAGTAATATAATAAATAAATATATTCAACTAAGAGTAATGTAATAAATGCACATCAACCTATAATTTTTTAATGATTTTCAATTTTTCACGTCTTTAACATGATTTTTCAATTTTTGGCGTCCTTAACATGATTTTCAATTTTTGGCGCCCTTAACATGATTGTGTTTCAAATTTAAACACCCCAAACAGCACAAAAAATTATTCTTAAGGCATACATAATATTGTATGGAAAGCATTAAGAGTGTGGTGGTTATGTATATCGATATCTAGATTGAAAAGAAAACTGTTTATTGTATATATATATATATATATATATATATATATATATATATATATATATATATATATATATATATATATATATATATATATATATATATATATATATATATATATATATCTATATATATATATATATATATACATATATACATACATATATATATATATATATATATATATATATATATATATATATATATATATATATATATATATATATATATATATATATATATATATATATATATATATATATATATATATATATATATATGATTGTAAATTCAGTCATTTCGTAAGACGTTGCTTAATTATCCTTTCACGATTATGTACACGTTAGCTTCTGCATTAGAGTTAAGGAACAGGACAAGCCTGTTACTGTTGAAGTGAACTCAGAATATATTTTTGGATGTGAAAGGTTCAGAAATGTTTAGGCTATAATTAAAGAATTAGGCCACTGTCTGAAGAATTAGGCTACTGACTGAACAAACTGGCTGCAAAATTAGGCCACTGACTGAAGAAGGAAGATGCATGCTAATATAGACCTTGTTAGAATGAACATTTTAACAGTAACACTGGACAACAAATTTTTACAAAAGTCATGTTACTGAAATAAAATTAGTCAATTCTTATCAATTTTTATGTGCTGAACACGAATATGACAGTCAAATTGCAAAATTGGCTCTAGTTTTTTTGTAATCTGCAAGAAATTAATGTTTACATAACGAAATGCATTCCAATAGTAAAAGGTCAGCTGTAATAGCCTACCTATAAAAAATCAAGTCATTGACTACATCTTAGATTTCTTCGCCTGTCTCTTGTACAGCTGTTCGGGAGCATCTCTGAGGAGTGTCCAGCAGTAGTCAGCCAGCATTGTAGTGGACCATTTTCCCTGGTATCTTTGTTCCATTGTTGCGATATCTTGATGAAAACGTTCGCCGTGTTCATCACTAACAATACCACAGTTGCTAGGAAAGAAATCCAAATGGGAATGAAGGAAGTGAATCTTTAGAGACATATTGCAGCCAAGTTTCTTATACTTCATCAACATGTCTTCTACTAGTTCCTTATAGTTTTCTGCCCTAACATTTCCGAGGAAGTTTGTAGAAACTAGGCGAAAAGCATTCCATGCTTGTTTCGCGTCACCTTCCAGCAAGTTGTTGAACCGGTCATCTTTGAAAAGCTCTCGAATCTGAGGACCCACAAAAACTCCCTCTTTAATCTTTGCTTCGCTGAGTCGAGGGAATTTTTCATGCAGGTATCGGAATGCTGGCAAAGTCCGGTCAATGGCTTTCACGAAGTTCTTCATCAAACCTAGTTTGATGTGAAGGGGTGGTAGCAAGATTTTCTGAGCCTCAACCAGAGCTGGGTGTTGGATATTCTTCTCTCCAATGGCTACATTCTGCCTGTGAGTCCATTCCTTCCTCATGTAGTGCATTTCCCTTGCTCGGCTATCCCACTCGCATAAGAAACACATGTATTTTGTATATCCTTGCTGCAGTCCCATTAAAAGGGCAACTACCTTCAAATCACCACAGAGGTGCCAGCTGTACTTGTTATACTCAATGGAATTCAGTAGCTGCCTTAAGTTATCGTATGTCTCTTTCATGTGGACAGCATACGCTACTGGAATAGATGGAAGAATGTTTCCATTGTGCAAAAGCACAGCCTTGAGACTCAGTTTCGAAGAGTCCACAAATAGTCTCCATTCTTGTGGGTCATGAGTGATTTTTAAAGCATTCATGAGGCCCTCAATATCGGAACAGAATATCAGATTACTTTCCTTTCTGAAGAAAGGCTCCAATTGCTGGTGGCGCTTTCGATATGCAGTAATTGTGACATCTTCTTCTAGAAGATTCCATTGTTGGAGTCTTGATCCTAGCAATTCTGCCTTGTTCTTTGATAAGTCCAAATCACGAATCAGGTCATTTAGTTCTTCCTGTGTTATTCTGTGTGGGGTTGATGATGCACCACAGTGAAAATCTGGATCACTGCATGCTGATGGACCAGGAGAAGAACAGGTCGACTCACCTTTGTCTTCGTCAGATGAATCAAGAGAATATTCTGCTGGAGGTTCTGGAATAGGAAGTCCCTCACCATGTGGAACTGGTCTCAATGCAGACGGAATGTTTGGGTAGACTATTCTCGACTTCTTTCGCTTCGTTATTCCGCCGGAAAGAAGAGGAACCAAGCAGAAGTAACAGTCATTTAGGTGGTTGCTTGGCTCTCTCCACACCACTGGGACTGCAAACGGCATTGATGACCTTTTGCAATTCAACCACTGTGAAAGCTGTGTTGTACATGTAGCACAGCATATATGCGGAGCCCAAGGCTTGTCTTGGTCACCAACCTTGCATCCGAAGTAAAGATGATATGCCTTCTTCACTTGAGAATTGATACTTTTCTTCTGGTTGGCAAATGTCACTTCCCCACAAATATAGCAAAAATTGTCCGCGGTATTAACACACTTTCGAGGCATTACTGTTCTTTATTGTACGTAAATGGATAAAATAATAAGTTTTATGTAACAGTAGCTTGAACTGTCTCGCACAACGTCTAAAATATTTTAAATGCTGAACCTATCTGATTGGGCTTTATATAGTACACTGCTTACGTCAGCTTCAGCAGCCGCCTGGCATTAGTATAATAGGCCTACACATGTATAGTACACTGCTGACGTCAACTTACTTCAGCAGCCGCATGGCATTAGTATTGCATTACATCAGAAAATGATGCAATCAACTGTGGATGATGTGAGCATGATGGTATTATGCAATGTTACATCATTATTCCGGATGTTGCTGCAGTCCTACTGGAGAAATTTACACAGTGAAACATAGAAAATGAGGTATATGAATATCTTCAAAACGAGAGCCAATACAAATTTTTCACGGTTATATTCGTGTTCGGCACACCAAAATACTACAGATTAGGGCCTTTTCAAGTCAGTAATGATTTCACTGTTGACCAGTGTAATTAGATAATAGGAGTTTTTGAACGACTTTCTCTCGCTCTCTACTTTCATTAATTTGTGTGACTTGTAATTCTGGTGGGGTGGTCATCCGCCTCGTTGGCGTGTTGCCTTGCCTCTCAGTGGATGGAGACAATTTTGTCTATATTATCTTAAAAAATCACTTTCCTCAATCCTAACTCTGCTTAATGTTTTGTCAATTTGTATTGATAATAGTCAATATGTGAACATTTCTTGCACAATGACAGTGTTGGGGCTCACATTCAACAAGTAGTTTATACTGGAAAAAAAATGAAACTATATTGTACAGTAAACTTTTGCACGTAAACTGTACTCTTTTTTAAATGTTTATTTTTCCACTGTACAAAACTTGACTGTACATTGCTTTGACGGCGGTTTGATGAAAATTATCTAGGTATCAGAAACTAAAAGGGAATACGTACACCTGAATGAAACAGTCGATAAGATTTAGATCGCTTGTTTCCCACATTTTTTTGTGTACATAATTGCATTTTATTCTCCTAGTTACAATTTATGAAATTGTTTCAAACTACCTTGTTAAAAACAATTGGAAGTGTTTTGTGTCTGATTTTTTTCCACGTTGGCGTGCTAATTTTGAATGTGAGCCTTACCTTGTTTAATCTTATTTGCACCCTTTTCTATGTAGTTTGCTTAAAACCTTGTCTTCTCCATATTTTCTATCCTCTTCTGCACGTCTCCGGATCTCTAGATGTAGACAGTGTCAATCAAAATCGGGATCATCATGTCAGTGTAAACACCACCTACACGGCGAAAGGTATGACATATTTACCTCCCCTTAAGATGAGAGTAGTGCATACTACTGCAAACTTAATACTGTCCACTGTAGCAAGCATGCTTTTACGGCTGATAGTCTTCCTGTTAGAACTATGCAATGTAATAACGTAAGCACACTGGCCGCCACTGCAACTCCATAATCCGCTATTTATAAATGAAATGACACATCGACTGGTAGGTTTTAATGTCTCGCACATTTTGAACTTTTGCTGTGTCGAAATTGCGATTGGTAACAGAACACATTGTAAATTACTTAATAATCTGGCAAAACACCCACCCTATCCCACCCCACCCCACCCCACCCCATTTTAAAACTAGGGATGCATAAAACCCCACCAACCAACCAACCAACCAGCTCTCTCTCTCTCTCTCTCTCTCTCTCTCTCTCTCTCTCTCTCTCTCTTCAAACTGGAATCCTTGACGTTTTCACTGGCATTCGACCGTCGATATTCTGAGATTCTCCGAAAAATTAACAACATTTTTATATATCCCAAATTGTTGTCAAGTCCGTTCACACTGTATACATACAAAATACTTGAAGAATATAGATGAGTCATTATATATAAATACTACAACCGCTTACGTGTTTTGTTCAATGTTAATGAAAGAACTTATTTGATACGTCGCAGGAATACTTCTCAGTCTGACGGTCTTGTCTTATAACTATGCCTTATCAAATTCTTCTTTTCAACCGACTCGGAGCACAGCATGCATGTTGTTCTCTGTCTTTATGCGATCAACATTTACAAGTTTTAATATTCATTATTCTGTTCGAAAGTGACGTATGTTTGTTTTCTCGGTTTGCTTCCATTTTCACATGATTTTAAAACATCCCCTAGTAACCCGTCCCTACCGGGAAACGTACGGCCGATGTGGAGACTATAGTTTAGACAAACCTTTCCTGAGCTAAGGAAATTGTATCAGCATTGGTTTGAAATGAATGCGAATGCCTCATCTACTACCAGTATTTGCTTTCTCGCTTCCATTGGCTTTCCTTTTCAGTGCAAGTGCCAATTGTATGCGTACAACGGTACATTATTATGGGTCTGCCAATTGCATGCGTACAACGGTACATTATTATGGGTCTGCCAATCGGATGCGTACAAAGGTACATTATTATGGGTTTGCCAATTGGATGCGTACAAAGGTGCATTATTATGGGTCTGCCAGTTGGATGCGTACAAAGGTACACTATTATGGGTCTGCCATTTGGGTGCGTACAAAGGTACATTATTATGGGTCTGCCATTTGGGTGCGTACAAAGGTACATTACTATGGGTCTGCC